>CM057095.1:30576576-30656576 GCA_029959045.1 Taenioides sp. WSHXM2023 | reverse complement strand
GGCGTGGTGGTGGTTGGAGCGGGCGTGGTGGTGGTTGGTGGAGGCGTGGTGGTTGTTGGAGCGGGTGTGGTGGTTGTTGGTGGAGGCGTGGTGGTGGTTGGTGGAGGCGTGGTGGTTGTTGGAGCGGGCGTGGTGGTTGTTGGTGGAGGCGTGGTGGTGGTTGGTGGAGGCGTGGTGGTTGTTGGAGCGGGCGTGATGGTGGTTGGAACAGGCGTGGTGGTGGTTGGTGGAGGCGTGGTGGTTGTTGGAGCGGGCGTGGTGGTGGTTGGAGCGGGCGTGGTGGTTGTTGGTGGAGGCGTGGTGGTTGTTGGAGCGGGCGTGGTGGTTGTTGGTGGAGGCGTGGTGGTGGTTGGAGCGGGCGTGGTGGTGGTTGGAGCAGGCGTGGTGGTTGTTGGTGACGGCGTGGTGGTGGTTGTTGGTGGCGGCGTGGTGGTGGTTGTTGGTGGAGGCGTGGTGGTGGTTGTTGGTGGAGGCGCGGTGGTGGTTGGGTCAAGCATGGTGGTGGTGGTTGGGTCAGGCGTGGTGGTGGTTGGAGCGGGTGTGGTGGTGGTTGGAACGGGCGTGGTGGTTGTTGGTGGAGGCGTGGTGGTTGTTGGTGGCGGCGTGGTGGTGGTTGGTGGAGGCGTGGTGGTTGTTGGTGGAGGCGTGGTGGTGGTTGGTGGAGGCGTGGTGTTTGTTGGTGGAGGTGTGGTGGTGGTTGGAGCGGGCGTGGTGGTTGGGTCAGGCGTGGTGGTGGTTGGAGCGGGCGTGGTGGTGGTTGGGGCAGGCGTGGTGGTTGTTGGTGGAGATGTGGTGGTTGTTGGAGCGGGCGTGGTGGTGGTTGGAGCAGGCGTGGTGGTTGTTGGTGGAGGCGTGGTGGTTGTTGGGACTGGCGTGGTGGTTGTTGGGACTGGCGTGGTGGTTGTTGGTGGAGGCGTGGTGGTGGTTGGGGCAGGCGTGGTGGTGGTTGGGGCAGGCGTGGTGGTGGTTGGGGCAGGCCTGGTGGTGGTTGGGGCAGGCGTGGTGGTGGTTGGGGCAGGCGTGGTGGTGGTTGGAGCAGGTGTGGTGGTGGTTGGTGGAGGCGTGGTGGTTGTTGGTGGAAGCGTGGTGGTTGATGGTGGAGGCGTGGTGGTGGTTGGAGCGGGCGTGGTGGTGGTTGGTGGAGGCGTGGTGGTGGTTGGTGGAGGCGTGGTGGTTGTTGGAGCGGGCGTGGTGGTGGTTGGGGCGGGCGTGGTGGTGGTTGGAACAGGCGTGGTGGTGGTTGGTGGAGGCGTGGTGGTTGTTGGAGCGGGCGTGGTGGTGGTTGGAGCGGGCGTGGTGGTTGTTGGTGGAGGCGTGGTGGTTGTTGGAGCGGGCGTGGTGGTTGTTGGTGGAGGCGTGGTGGTGGTTGGAGCAGGCGTGGTGGTTGTTGGTGGCGGCGTGGTGGTGGTTGTTGGTGGCGGCGTGGTGGTGGTTGTTGGTGGAGGCGTGGTGGTGGTTGTTGGTGGAGGCGCGGTGGTGGTTGGGTCAGGCATGGTGGTGGTGGTTGGGTCAGGCGTGGTGGTGGTTGGAGCGGGTGTGGTGGTGGTTGGAATGGGCGTGGTGGTTGTTGGTGGAGGCGTGGTGGTTGTTGGTGGCGGCGTGGTGGTGGTTGGTGGAGGCGTGGTGGTTGTTGGTGGAGGCGTGGTGGTGGTTGGTGGAGGCGTGGTGGTTGTTGGTGGAGGTGTGGTGGTGGTTGGAGCGGGCGTGGTGGTTGGGTCAGGCGTGGTGGTGGTTGGAGCGGGCGTGGTGGTGGTTGGGGCGGGCGTGGTGGTGGTTGGGGCAGGCGTGGTGGTTGTTTGTGGAGGCGTGGAGGTGGTTGGTGGAGGTGTGGTGGTGGTTGGTGGAGGCGTGGTGGTAGTGGTTGGGACAGGCGTCGTGGTTGTTGGGACAGGCGTCATGGTTGTTGGGACAGGCATCGTGGTTGTTGGGACAGGCGTGGTGGTTGTTGGTGGAGGCGTGGTGGTTGAGGCAGGCATGGTGGTTGTTGGTGGAGGCGTGGTGGTTGAGGCAGGCATGGTGGTTGTTGGGGCCGGCGTGGTGGTTGTTGGTGGAGGCATAGTGGTGGTTGGGACAGGCGTGGTGGTTGTTGGTGGAGGCGTAGTGGTGGTTGGGACAGGCGTGGTGGTGGTTGGGACAGGCGTGGTGGTTGTTGGTGGAGGCGTGGTGGTTGTTGTTGGAGCGGTGGTTGTTGGAGTGGTGGTTGTTGGAGCTGTGGTTGTGGTTATTATTGGAGCTGTTGTTGTTACTGCACCTAACAAAAGAGAGCATATATTTAACAAGGACCATGCCACAACAATGATAGATGATAGATAGATGTGATGGGGGCTCTGTCTTAGGTGGTCAGCCCAGCTGATTCAGGAACCCCAATAGATGAATTAAGATGAGTAAAATAAGGAATGTGCTAGAAAGGGTTGGTTGAGGTACTGATGGACATGAGAGGACTGACTAGAAAGAGGTGGAGGGTCAAAATGTCTCAGAATGGCTATCCGGCAGTGGCAACTGGTGGTAAATATTTGAAAAAGTTCAATAAAAACAAATCTTTTTTATATTTTAAAATTTGTGTCTTGAAAATCCTTATATGTCATTGACCCACTTATTTTTTCCCAGGAGTCACCAAGGATAATCCAAATAATATTATCAAATAGATATCTCTACTTGTATTATTATTATTATTATTATTATTATTATTATTCACTGTTCTATGTTGCACCTTATCACCAAAGCAAGTTCCTAGTCTGTGAATTGTGTTCACTGACAATGGCAATAAAAGCTTTTCTGATTCTGATTTCTGATTCTGATCCATATTATCCACTGCAGCAGATTTTGTGTGGCTATGTGGCCAGTCCAAGTACAACCATCTATTTCTCATATACAGCAGGCTATATTGACTTAAATGTTAAGTGCTCCACCTTATACTGTGGTGAAACTATCCCTGTCAAACTGGTTTCACATATGCCTGATTAAATAATCAGGTCTTGGATTGTGAAAACATTGTTACCATTTTCCAGCCACTCAAAATTATAAATAATTACAGGTAATCACATCAGGGGAAATCCAGAGGGAAAAAAAAAGACATCTAGTGGAGAGAACAAATCTTTTTTTTTTGAAATTACAGTTTTGAGAAGCTAAAGACTAACATACTTTTTCACTTATAAATGTATTGGGTTAATTGGGTACCAGATAATAAAAAATAAACAGTATATTTTAATTTGTGTTTGTGTGTTTATTAATAATTAACTCATATCAAAACTTTTACTTTTACAACATTGAACATGCATTAACATACAGATACTATACAAACTTCCTATAGAAAATGTATGGGTAGTCTATTTGATCACAACAAAATGCAGACGAAGTATATGATGTCATGATGTCTAAAATTAACATTTGCTTGAGCCACGATGGTGTTTTGGAGTGCAAAACCCAAGGTGAGGCTAGAGCTAGCAGCTTAAGCTAGTATGTAACGGAATAGCATGGGCTAGTGTGAATAGGTATAGCATGAGCAGCACGAGCTATAATAGTGTGAGCAGATAAGAGTCAGCAGGGAACGAAATACTGGGATAAGATTCAAGATTCAAGATTCAAGTATTTATTGTCATTGTCACAAAAGAACAACGAAATTGCGTTTGGATAACAGAGTGGGTGTAGAGGTAGCATGAGCTCGCATGAATAGTATAGCATGAGTGGCATGAGCTAGAATAGTGTGAGCACATATAAGGCGGGGGGGGGGTGAAATATTGGGATAACAGAGAGCGGGTGTAGATACTGCTTAAGCTAGCATGTGTTGGAATAGCGTGAGCTAGCATGAACAGCACGAGCTAGAATAGTGAGCAAACATGAATCGGTAGGAGGGGTCGAATACCAAGATGGCATTGTGAGCAGGTGTAGAGACAGGTTAAGTAATCAAATGTAGAATAGCGTCAGATAGTATGGATCAGTATAACGTTTGGGAGTGTAAACGAGAATAGTGTGAGTGAAAGTGGTGACTCGTGAAAGCTGTGCAACAACATGAGAAAAAAACAACATTTGGATGTTGGGGAAGGGAGGGAGGGAGCGGGGAGGGGAAAAGGGACAGAGCAGAAGAAGGAAATGGATTAGAAGGCTCTGTGACTGTAGTTGGCTGTAGTTGTGGCTGTAGACGGAGCTGTAATTGGAGCAGCAGCAGCGGGCAGAGCACTAGAAACCATCTGGCTTATGATGGCAGAAATAAGAGAAAGAAAAGATGGGATGAAGGGATGAAGGTGCATGTGCAAGGGGATTCAGACAGAAGATAGATTTAACAAACACTGGTCCCCCAGCAGGGGAGCTATGAGACTGTAATAGAGGAGACAGGCGCAGGCCGGGTGCGTTCGGAAGGTGGTGCAGGCCTACATACTACATGCATTGGAAGGTCTCCGGCTTGCAAATCCCTGGGATCCGTCATGGCGTGAGGATATCATGAACTGGAAGGCACCGGACTGAAAAATGAGGGACAGGTCAGTGTTTGAATCTAACGGGTTGTTAGCAGTTTGTGATCCGCATTTAACATTCGAGGCTTGCGGCCTGTCTCAATCGGTCGAGAGAGAGGAGACAAACGGTGTTGTTGTGGGATAGGTCTGGATAAAAAGGACTTCTGGGTAATTGAATGTGTGATTGAGCTGAGCTGTGGTTCGCTGGAGAGGAGCAGGAGGAGATTGAGGTGGGGTCTTGCTCCTGAATCTCAGTCAGTCATCACGTGCAGTCATTTTATAGTACATTTCACTAGCAAGAACCACGCCACAACAATGGAATATGATAAAGATATCTATTGACAGTGGGTAGATGCGATGGCTGGAGGAGAATCAGGGTAGGGGCTCCGTCTCCAATCCAAAATGGTCACCCAGCTGATTTGTATGGTGGCCGACGGGGGCCAAACGCACTGCAACAGCCCAATGTGCCTCAGTTAGAGAAAACAGCTTCAAGTACAGAAACGATGCAAATTCACAAACTCAAACACAAGTTTAAACGAGGTACAAACAAAGAATGTGGTGCAAATGAAAAAAAAAAAAATGCGCTGCAAGAAACAAAGACAAATGAGTCATCAGCAAATTTGCTGCAAATAGAGAAACGATGCAAAGCACAAAACGATGAAAATCAAGTAACACCTGCAAATGAAAAACGCTGCATAAAGAGTTACCACAACAGAAGTGCTCCAGATCTGCAGAGGGCGCTCTCAATGTAACAGCTCGATGGAAAGACACACTGGGCTCTGCCTATAAGAGACACAGAAAATGGCCAACTGACTATAAACTACAGCAGGAACAAGCTATTGTTAAGGTAATGTGGCTTTTATTTGATTATATTCATGTTCTGTGTTTATATAATAATATAAATATCGCTGTACAACGCGGTACGTAAAATACGGTCATAACTCACAAAACTGTCAAAATAGTTTGTTTTTAACAGCGTGAACCTCGAAACTTTGAGCTAAAAGTTTGGCTAGTAATCTGTAGCTAATGCAATGAAAAGTCTGCTCAAATTTCCTATTTGGACAGATTTCCATCAAACAGTAAGATTTTTTTACTGTTAGGGGAAAAGAAGACCACGGAGTGATTAATACAGCTACTCAAGGAGGAAACGCCACGTTTTTGTGGACATTGGACTAAACACCTAAACACTTGGCCGGTGTAACACGCATTATTTCATGCATGAAACTTAAAAGACACAGTTTGACTATATCAAAGCTCATATTTACTTGTAAATCATATAATATAAGCCTCCAACATATGCATTTTATTCTGGGAATACATTATCTGCTTTTTACATTCCGTGCATGTGAAGAGTAAATAATACTGCCTGGACAAGTCAGATATAAGATGGACATTAAGCTCATTTAACAGGTGCAGACACTGGTGCAGATACTAGACACCTGTGTCTGTTATGTCCATCACATGTAATATGACAATGAGAAAACTGTTATAAATGTTTTATATTCATCTTTTCTCATCTTCAGCCTCCTGTATGAGGACACAACACTGCTGGGGCCACAGAACTGTTGACTGATCAGATGCACATGGGTCATGAAATGGCTAACACTGCGGTGGAGGAGTGCCAGTGATTAGGTATGGGGCATGTTGCATTGAAAACTCCAGTAATAATAAGTGCTGCAAATTAATCATGCTTATATTGAAATCATTATTTATATTGTGAAAATACAAATTTCCTCAAATTTGTGGGATTCCTCTATTTAGCTGTTTCGAGTTATATAAACTGCCTTTGGGTATGAATGTACATGCTCTGTGAACCTCATTTTCCTCTAATAGTTTTCTTATGTGTGTGTCATTACGGGTTTTCACTCTGCAGAAGAGGACTTTCAACCAAGTAAGGCCCATTCTGCTCTTCCTCCTCCAGAAGACAAGAGATACACTATATTGCCAAAAGTATTCACTCACCCATCCAAATAATCAAAATATTGTGTTCCAATCACTTCCATGGCCACAGGTGTATAAATTCAAGCACCTAGGCCTGCAGACTGTTTCTATAAACATTTGTGAAAGAATGTGTCGCTCTCAGGAGCTCAGTGAATTCCAGCGTGGTACTGTGGTAGGATTCCACCTGTGCAACAAGTCCAGTCGTGAAATTTCCTCGCTCCTAAATATTCCACAGTCAACTGTCAGTGGGATTATAACAAAGTGGAAGTGATTGGGAACGACAGCAACTCAGCCACAAAGTGGTAGGCCACGTAAACTGACGGGGCGGGGTCAGTGGATGCTGAGGCGCATAGTACGCAGAGGTTGCCAACTTTCTGCAGAGTCAATTGCTACAGACCTCCAAATTTCATGTGGTCTTCAGATTAGCTCATGAACAGTGCATAGAGAGCTTCATGGAATGGGTTTCCATGGCCGAGCAGCTGCATCCAAGCCATACATCACCAAGTGCAATGCAAAACAACGGATGCATTGGTGTAAAGCGCCGCCACAGGACTCTAGAGCAGTGGAGACATGTTTTCTGGAGTGCCGAATAGCGCTTCTCCATCTGTCAATCTGATGGACGAATCTGGGTTTGGCGGTTGCCAGGAGAACGGTACTTCTCTGACTGCATTGTGCCAAGTGTAAAGTTTGGTGGAGGGGGGATTATGGTGTGGGGCTGTTTTTCAGCTTGGCCCCTTAGTTCCAGTGAAAGGAACTCTGAATGCTTCAGCATACCAAGGGATTTTGGACAATTCCATGCTCCCAACTTTATAGGAATAGTTGGAGATGGCCTCTTACTCTTCCAACATGACTGTGCACCAGTGCACAAAGCAAGGTCCATAAAGTCATGGATGAGAGAGTTTGGTGTGGAGGAACTTGACTGACCTGCACAGAGTCCTGACCTCAACCCGACAGAACATCTTTGGGATGAATTAGAGCGGAGACTGAGAGCCAGACCTTCTCGTCCAACATCACTGTGTGACTTCACAAATGTGCTTCTAGAAGAGTGGTCAAAAATTCCCATAAACACACTCGTAAACCTTGTGGACAGCCTTCCCAGAAGAGTTGAAGCTGTTATAGCTGCAAAGGGTGGATCAACGTCATTTTAAACCCTATGGATTAAGAATGGAATGTCACTTAAGTTCATATGTGAGTCAAGGCAGGTGAGCCAATACTTTTGGCAATATACTGTACATCATACTGAGAGGCCCAAGCACATTGGGTCATGTCTCCAGACTCACTGAGGAGTAAAGACCTGTGAGTCCTCTATGGTTGGATCAGGCCTCCCTCCTGCACATGGCGTCTGCTGCTGTCCTAATGTGTCCTACTAGTGATGTGTCCATAAAGTTTAGGTTTAACTTCTAATTTCCTCCTGAAATAAAATAGTAAAATGGTGGTTTCTTTTCATCTTAGTTGAGGAGCACCTAAACAGTTTTATCACTGAGTAATTGTACCATGATAAATGTGGCCTTATTTGACCTTAACAAGTGTGTGAGACAAAACTGAAAACATAATTTGCTCATAAGTAGTTTATCTGAATGTTGTACAGTCTATATACTGACATTTGAATCATGGTGAAATGTGCCATTTATTTGATGTCTCTTGATGTAACTTACATGTAAATTACATGTACTATAAGAATTTTGTACTGCAATTAAGCAGTGGTAATCCACATGATCATATTTTGCAAAGATAATTTATTCATTTTGGACTGTCACCTGCTTCAGCAAAAAGGGAACAGAATTTGAGAGTACACTGACATACAGCTGTTTTTACTCACCTATTATTGCATTGTGTGTGTGTAATGGGTTCAATGTTTGACTGTTCACATTATGACAAAGGATTTCCAGAAGTTCCTTTGAATGTTTAATAAACCATCTTTTCTCAAAGGACAGATGTCTTTCTTTATAAACTGATTTAAATGCATTCCCTGGATAAATGTAATCCCTTATCAATTTAACAATACTTAATAATGCATATCTCATCACTGTTTTTGAAACTTTAAGGTAAGTTAGCATATTTTAGATATAACCCAGAAATATAGCCATTTTGTTTGGTCAAGAGAGCTGACGCGGATGTTGATGTCAGGATGGCCGTATAAGTGGAGTTAATATGATTCCTCGCCAGCCAACCACAGCTCATCTCGACCACGCCTTCAATTACCCAGAAGTCCTATTTATACAGCCTATGCTGACAACACCGTCAGTGTCAGCTCTCTCGACTCCACTCCCTCCCTCCCACCCCGTGTCTTTCGTCTTTAAGGAGGGGGGTTCCGAATCGGCTGGGTGACCATTTTGGATTGGAGACGGAGCCCCCACCCTGAGTCTCCCCCCAGCCATCACATCCACCCACCGTCAATAAATATCTTTATCGTATTTCGTTGTTGTGGCGTGGTCCTTGCTAGTGAAATAGGGCTTCTGGGTAATTGAAGGCATGGTCGAGATGAGCTGTGGTTGGTTGGCGAAAAGGTTGAGGCGTGGTCCAGTTAATCATATCAACTCCACTTCCTAAAAGTTTACTGCAAATTAACACAAACTAAATTATACCTACAATACAATACCTACAATATCTATTATACAATCGTTACAAATTCACTTAAACATATCAGTTAAATTGCTGGGTTTCAAATGATATCACAGCATTCTAGAAGTCAATATTATTTAATACAGATGGGGGCAGCTAAAATGTGTCTTGTAGATTTGCAGATTTTTGCCGTAAACCACTGAGATCTCAGGTCCTATCAATAGTAAAACTTATCAATTTAAACATTTATGCGTTTACCTTTTGATTATTTCATGGCAAAGTACAATGCAATCAATAGGGAAAACTGGCTCTCGCCCCCCATCTGGATGTTCTATTCTAGAATCTGAAAACCACAAACGTAATTCAACCATTATTATTGTTTCAATATGACTTTGAAAGGGTGAAAGCAACAAACAAGTATTTGAATAAAGGAAGTATTTACTTTTCCCAGGAGTCACCAAGGATAATCCAAATAATATTATTACTGACATCCATATTGTCCACTGCAGCAGATTTTGTGTGTGGCTATGTGGCCAGTCCAAGTACAACCATCTATTTCTCATAGACAGCAGGCTACATTGACTTAAATTTTATGTGCACCACCTTATACTGTGGTAAAACTAACACTGTCAAACTGGTTTCATCTGCTTAAATCATCAGATCTTGGATTAACAATAATATATTCCAGCCACTCAAAAATACACATCTATTGGGGAATACAAATAAAAAGTGTTATTTCATATTTCATGTTCCTCCATCACCAACTGCCTGAAAATCAAGCCTCCCAACACTAAAATACTAAAGTTATGGTTTTGTGAAGCTCACGACTAACATACACCAAAAACTGGGCACATAATAAAAAATAAAGAGTATTTTTGAAATTTGTGTTTGTGTGGTTAGTAATACTTTAATAGTAACACTCATCAAAAATGTTACATTATTTCTCTTTAAAAAATTGCCAGTGATACCAGTGTAATGGGAATGTTTACATTATTGTTCATGTAATCGCTGACATAAGTTCTGCATAAATTAGCCTTGTGATTTCTAATGAAAATGGGGTCTTTTGAAGACCCTTGAGCTATAACAGACTACCTTGTCACACTGGATCCGACTTGTTATTCAAAAATTTACTGCTAATGACCCAGCCTTGTGCTGGCCTGTCCGTGTAGATGTGTTATGTCTTGACTTATGTATCAGCATCATTCATGTGCCCTGTGCCCCCCAAGGGGTATAAAGATTCTCTATCCTTTGTCATGACCACCAGACTAGGGAAAGACAGCTCTGTCGGGGACAGGCAGGTTGTGATTGTGCACACAGTTGCTGTTAATAAATAAGGCTCTTTGATTTAAGACAACTTCTCAGTTTTATTCTTTACACCTTAGGAAATCTAAAACACCAGTTTATTTTGAGGGCATTGAAAGTTTCTTTGTAAAGTTGGACTGGTCCAACCGTTGAGCATCTGCAGAATTTGTTCTAAATAGTCCTTCAGTTGTGTGAATTAAATGGGCATGTCAAGTTACTTTTGAAAGGCTGTATTATTCCATTATTAAACTGAACTAATAATGCATTGATTAACTGACTATGATTAATAAAAAATGACAATGTATTATAATAACTGACAATATTTACTTAAATAAGTCACCTGTATATAGGCATATATAATACCTATATACAGGTGACTTCTTTACTTTTATGTATGTGCAATGTACATAGTACATAGTACATACTAAACATACTTACTAAAGAAAAACGTTTTGATCCACAACAAAATGCAGACGAAGTACATGATGTCTAAAAATAGACATTTACTTTCTCAGTTTTTATAACAAAGAGCTCGGGATCCTGGGCACTCAGGTGATCTTTTAGTTGATCATTCAAGAACTGGAAGAGAGAATGATGTTTAATGCTAGCATTGTTGGTTTAAATGACATATTAAAACATATTTTACCTGCTTGATGTGTTCAGTGATTGGAACTTCATTGATTTTTCCAGAAGATCTAATCCACATTTGTACATGTGCCAGTAAATTCAGTGTCGGAGACAGCGGTGATGTTGGAGGAGGTGTAGTGGTGGTGGTTGTTGGAGGAGGAGATGTAGTGATGGTGCTTGTTGGAGGAGGAGGTGAAGTGATGGTGGTTATTGGAGGAGGAGGTGTAGTTGGGGTGGTTGTTGGGGCAGCAGTTGGGGTGGTTGTTGGAGCGAAAGTTGAGGTGGTTACTGTAGCCAATGTCATGGTTGTTGGAGCAGGTGTTGTAGTTGTTGAAGCAAATGTTATGGTTGTTGTAGCGGCTGTCATAGTTGTTGGAGCAAATGTTGAGTTGAGTTTAGTTTTAGTTTATTACTTTATTTGACAGGGACAATGCACATAAAAACACTGACCTACACTAATGAGGTAATATGTTTGTGCCAGTTTATAGCAAATATGCAAATCTCCACCTGCAGTCCCTGGACAGGTTGATATAAAATGGCATATATGCCAATAAAATACCATGAAAAACAACTTTCAAAAAGGTAAAAGTCATAGAGATTCATACATCACAACCACACGCACTATATACATATACAACCACACGCACTATATACATATACAACCACACGCACTATATACATATATACATTTCATGTTTCTGCATTCACACAGTTCATTAATGTGTGCATGTTTGACTGGATAAAAGCCATCGTTTGGTCAGGCGTGCAAACATTGCATAACTTGTGCATGAGATTATTTCAGATGGTAGCGTGTTCCAGAGGCTTATGGCTTGGTACGAAAAAGAAGACTGACCAAACGATGTTCTAAACTTTGGAACAGTGCACTGTCCTCAGGCTGTGGAGCGTGTGGCTCGGGAGCTCCTCTCTGACGTGAGCACCACAAGCAGCAGTGAGCAGCAGTGTCATGAATGATTTTGAAGTTATAAGTTGATTAAATTTAAGCAAGTTTGGAAAATTGAGCAATTTGTATTTCACCAAAATTGGGCAGTGATGGTACTGACGAGATTTTTTGTCATGTATTTTTAGTGCCCTTTTATAAAGTGTTTCAATTGGCTTTAGAGATGTTTTACAGGTCTGAGACCAGCTAGTAATACAGTAGCGAAGATGGGACACGACCATGGCATTTAAATATGCGAAGGAGGCCTCGGTTGTTAAAGAATTTCTAATATGTTTAAAATTTATTAAACTGAACTTGAGGGTGTTTCCAAGTCGTTTTATGTGATTTTTAAAGCTAATATTTAAGTCTATCATTAATCCTAGATATTTAAATTCATTTACATTTTTAATAATTTGACCATTTACTGATATTTCAAAAGTTTGGGAAGACTTGCGCTTGTTTGTAAACAGCATTGAGACTGTTTTTTCAATGTTTAATGTAAGACAAGAGTTTTGTAGCCAGATTGACACTTTTTCCATTTCTCTTGTTAGTTTTTCTGTAACTTCCTGTATGTTTTTCCCATGGGTGAAAAGTACTGTATCATCGGCATACATTAATATATCGATATCAGTGCATGTAGGAAGATCGTTTATATAAACACTAAAAAGCAGAGGTCCCAAAATGGACCCCTGGGGCACTCCCATAGAGATATTTTTTAAACGGGGATAAAGTATTATTCACCCGCACGCACTGCTGCCGATCATTCAGATAACACCTTAACCAAATTAGAGTATGTATTGAAAGATTGTAATTATTGAGTTTGTTGAGGAGTATCTCATGATTCACTGTATCAAAGGCTTTGCGTAGATCAAGGAAGACAGCCCCCACTACTCTTCCCTGATCTACGTGTGCCCTAATTTCTTCCAAGAAATAGCAACAGGCCAGATCTGTTGAGTGCTTTTGTCTAAACCCAAATTGCATTGGGTGTAAGAGAGAATTTTGGTCAAAATGTGCTGTTAGTTGCTCTGCCACAACTTTTTCAAGCACCTTTGACGCAATTGGGAGGAGACTTATAGGACGAAAATTACCAACTTCTTGTTTGTCCCCTGATTTAAAAATAGGGGTAACTATGGCACGTTTTAGAGTTTCAGGAAATACACCTTCAAAAATAGACTTATTTATCATGTGAGTTAATGGACCAGTGAGTGAGTCTTTATTTATTTTCAACAATGCCACATCAAGTCCATAAATGTCCTTTGATTTGCTACTTTTTAATAAGGAAATAATCTTCCCAACCTTACTTTCATTTGTTGGGAATAGACGAAAATTTGAATTTGAATAATTATTGCTAATTGGATTGAGAGGAGTAGTTTTAAAATTCTGTGCCAACTTTTGCACTGAATTTATAAAATATTCATTGAAATGTATTGCCACTGGTAGCGAATCATCAATAATAGTACTATTAATTTTAAGACTTAAATCTGTACATTTCGATTTTTCTTTTCCCATTAATTTATTAATAGTTTGCCACACAATTTTGCTATTTCCTTGTGCATTTTTTATTATTTCAAGAAAGAAATTGGCTGTAGCTTGTCTGAGGGCAGATGTAACTTTATTTCTCAGACTTGTGAAAATATGGCAGTCAGTGGATAATCCAGTTTTTAGTGATTTTTTTCAAAGATTCATCTCGCTTTTTCATGAGGCTCCAAATTTTGTCATTAGACCATGGTATTCTTTTTCTCTCATTATTTTTTTTAGGCATATTTTTTGTGTATTTCAATAAAATATTATTCAAGACTGTCATTACTTCATGACACCCCTGCTCACAGTTTTTATAAACAATTATTTCTTCCCACTTAGTTTGTTTTATGTCATTTGCAACCAAATCTAGGTCTGTTTTTGGAATAAAAGCAATGCGCGCTTTACTTTTTATTGGTTTTTCTCTGTTATATCTTGAGCAAATGTTGTGGTTGTTGGAGCCAATGTCGTGATTGTTGGAGCCACTGTCATGGTTGTTGGAGCCAATGTCGTGTTTGTGGAGCCAGTATCGAGGTTGTTGGAGCCAATGTTGTGGTTTTTGGAGCAGTTGTTGTGGTTGTTGGAGCCAGTGTCATGGTTGTTGGAGTCACTGTTGTGGTTGTTTGAACCACTGTTGTGGGTGTTGGAACCACTGTCATGGTTGTTGGTGTGGCTGTGGTGGTGGTTAAAACAGCAATTGTAGTTGTTGGAGCCAATGTCGTGGTTGTTGGACCAGGTGTTGTAGTTGTTGGAGCCATTGTCGTGGTTGTTGGAGCCAATGTTGTAGTTGTTGGAACCACTGTCATGGTTGTTGGAGTGGCTGTTGTGGTGGTTACAACAGCAATTGTAGTTGTTGGAGCCAATGTCGTGGTTGTTGGAGCTGCAGTTGTGGTCGTTTGAATGGCTGTTGTGGTTGTTGGAGCAGCTTTTGTAGTTGTTGGAGCGACTGCCGTGGTTGTTAGAGTGACTGTTGTAGTTGTTGGAGCCAATGTTGTGGTTGTTGATGCAGTTCTTGTGATTGTTGGAACAGCAGTTGTAGTTGGAGCCAATATTGTGGGTGTAGGAGCGTCTGTTGTAGTTGTTGGAGCCAATGTTGTGGTTGTTGGTGCTGCTGTTGTGGTTGTTGGAGTTGCTATTGTATTTTTTGGTGCAGCTGTTCTGGTTTTTGAAAGAGCAGTTGTACTTGTTGAAGCCAATGTTGTGGTTGTTGGTGTGGCTGTTGTGGTCGTTTGAGTGACTGTTGTCGTTGTTAGTGCGGGTGTAGTGGTTTTTGGAGCTACTGTTGTTGTGGGAGTGGCTGTAGTGTCTGGAGCACTTGTTGTGGTTGGAGTGGCTGTAATGGTTGTTAGAGCTGCTGTTGTTGTTTTTGGAGTGGCTGTTGTCGTGGTTGGGGGGGGTGTTGTTGGAGTAGATGTCATTGTTGGAGCAACTGTTGTGGTTGTTGAAGTGGCTGTTGTTGTTGGAGCAGCTGTTGGTTGACCGAAAGATTGCAAAAGTTTTATCTTTGTATAAAAATAGTAACTAAACATTTTTCTCCATTATCACTGTATCAGTCTTGCCATTTTTGAAAGATTTCAGAAGAACACATACATAAAACACTTGTTAAATTTTTTCAATTATTTTGGCACATTTCTCTATTGAAAAATTATATGTCAGAATTTTAGTTTTTCTCAACATTTAACCTTTTCAAAATGCTGCTTTGCATTCGAAACTGATCAGTAATCTTTCAAAAACCAGTTTTACCATCACAACTCTGGTCATATGTTTTCCTGTGCTCTTTCATTCATTTGACAGTGCAGCTCAGAAGATTTAGTCCTTCTCTCGGTGACCACAACAATTTCATTGGTTTAGTGCAGTCTGCCATTGGGGTTCACACATCTGAAATTTGGACTGGAAAAGTCTAATGTGTTGTATAAAATATAAAAGTTGATTTTGCAAGTATTTGATCAAAAATATTCAAGTTTAAAATGTAAAAGAATAAAAAAAGATGTTGGAATAGCAACACTACCTTTGTACTGTAATATGGGTAATAATGTAATGTGTTCTTGAAAATCAAACAAGACAATTACACATCTCACAGTGTGTATATCTGCATGTTGTCTATACAGTGTACTCACTGATGAGGCTTCTTCCCCTTTTTTCACAAGTGTGAAATCCTTTGCTGTTTTGGTACTCACAAATTGTAGAATATTTGTAGAATTATGTTTGAATCTCTATTGAAAGAGACAGTGTTGGGGCCAGTGGGCTTCATTCATGAATATTTTCTTCATAACTTCAGCTTTAAGAAGATGCTGAGAGAACTCTGTGCCAGATTCAGAAAGCCTTAAGCAGCTGAATTCCTTCTTAAGTGACAGTTGTGCCTAATTCACCAACATCTAGCTACGAACACCTCCACGCTCATTTACATTTCATTTACATATAATAATTAATATGTATTTGGTTAGAAACGCCCTCTGAACATCCATATATGGTCAATATGGGTTTGGCATTATGACATGTGAGAAAGCGTGAGGGAGAGTGAACGAGGAAGTAAGGTGGAGCACTACAGACTACATCATACACTTAGAGAAATAAACGGGTGCTTGTATCATATTTATCACACTTTCCGTGATGGCAGACCCGTGGTAAATAGTGGGGTAGGGGGTCGGGGTGGAGGTGCATAAAAGTGTGCTCTGGTCATGGGGGTGTGTGTGCCTTGAGTCCAGGTGACCAGGCGCAGGGCTGTAACAGTGGCCCATATAGAGAGCACTGGGACAGGGACAGACTGAGGCTCACTGCAGCCTGTGTAAAGTCTGTTAGACCCAATAGACCACATTCTCTATAAAGTGCCTCATAAATGTTATTTGATCACATAGTAATATGTTTATAGGAAATAATTTAAGAAAATATATAACTTACATGGAGGAATTAAGAATATTTTGTTGCATTATCAGAGTAATAATATTCTAAAACAGTAGAATTTTTGTTCTTATGAGTGTTCCTGACTGTTCTTAGGATTTGTTCTCCCAGAAGAACATTTTCAGTTAAGAAAAAGTTTAATGAATGCCAAAAATGTTTGTAAGAAGGCCTTAAGTACAAATTTGTTTGTAAGAACGTTTCATGAATGAGGCCAATTGTCTTTTACCACGTGAGAACAAGCCTGTAGTATGGAAAAAACAGTGAATTCACTGATCATGTGTGTTTGTGAATGAGAGCTGTGCGAAGTGTTCTGAGAAAGAGCCTGAGAACTGTGTGAACTGATGAGAAATGTTCCAAATGATTTGACCACCTGAGCCCTGTTTGGATACATGTTTGAATCAATATTTGAAACATGTTTGAATGATCAAACAGAGACAAAACCAAACCAAAAAAATAAATAAAAATCAGCTGCTCACTAGCGTATTTGTGCAGCTATCCATATCAGTTGCCAGCAGTGTTACGGATCTATTGGTGGCGACATGTCAACATGGGGCAATGTGGGCATGGCTTGCAAGGATACAGCTTTAATAAATCTAATATTTCGTTTCAAACGCTGTATCCATTTTTCTTTTGAGTGCATATGATTTTATCAAATCATCCCATAACTGCACGCTGCTCCAGACTGACATTTGAATTGATTCCAATGGAGACATGAGAAACACTCTGTGTGAGGGCACTTTTCCAACAATACTGAAAACTGCCATTGTCTTGCCTGAGCACAAGTCAGGAGATCGGCAAGAGGTCATTAACTATTGGCCCATAAGTATACTCCATCTCTAAGGTCTATGAGCAGGTTATAGCTGAGCAGCTCATCCAACACCTTGATGCAAATGATTTATTAAATCCACTGCAATTTAGTTGCAGGAGGAAGTATTCCACTGAAACAGCTTCCTACTGCTGCTTCCTTGATGAACTTACATCAGTCGTGTCTAGACCAGGGTGGAGTAGTTGGAGCTGGCTTCCTTGACTTGCGTAAGGTGTTTAACACTGTAAGCCACAGTATTCTTCTCAGTAAGATAGGACATTTTGTATGATCACAACCTGCAATAGACTAGTTTGCATCGTACCTGAAGGGGGAACATGTTATCCTCTTTAGACAAATTCAGGCACTCCAAAAAAGTAAAAGTCGCATGAGGAAAAGTATAGTTGAAAACAAAATCCTCTCTCCCATGCTTCACATTGGGGGTACTGCAGGGCTTTAAAGGCCTTTGCTCTTTAGTCAAAACATAAACAACCTCCCCTCAGTGTGTGATGTCAAGATAATTATGTTGGCAACCTGCTTCAGAGTTCTTGTGTTGCGTTAAATGTTGATAAGAGCATTCAAAAGACCGTCTCCTTTTATATTTAATTATATGACAAAAGCCAATGTTGGAACTCAATTTAACAAAAAACTAATCACAGAGAGAAATGACCAAAACTAAGATCTGTTTAAATGGTTCAAAGTAAGAGTGGAAGTGCATTTACCCTGCACAATGCATAATCTAAATAAAATGTTGAACTACAATAATAATTGAAAAACAGAAAACAAACTGTTATTATGATGCCAAATATGTTTTTCCTGTGCAAAAGGTTCAGTGTTAATCCAACTGCATACGTTAAGGAACCGTTCAAAAGAACCAACTCATTCACAAACGTGACATCACTAAAGGGCTTGCTGTTAGCGTGACTATGTGCGTCCAAGGGTACGTTTAGCAGCCTTCTTCTCTCACCAGGTTAAACTACAGTGAAGACTAACAAACATTTCTTTCTAGGCATTGAGGTCTACGTCACTTGACCTTTTTGGGAGCTGCTCTTTTGCCTTTGCATAGAAACTATAAAGGGAACTGTATAACATTCTATTTTAAATTATTAGTATGCACTGAACAATCTTTAAATGAGCAAAATCATTAACATAAAACAGAACTCATCATTTAAAACCACTTGTTACGTGAATAACTGAACTTATATAAAACTGGAACTGCCTCTTGGCCAATGACTGAACCTGTGTGTTTTATTGTTTAATGCAGTTTTTCCTTATTTTCTTGATTTTCTGACAATGTTGGTTTATTTTCAGATGATTTAATTTAACTATATTTGTCATCTCATCACTAGAGTTAGATTTAGATTAATAGATAGATTTAGATAATGTGTATGAATGTACTGTCACTGCTTAACAAAAAAAAAAAAAAAAAAATGAGAATAGTGACAATGTCCAAACCCGATGCTCCAAGTGCTCCTTTTTTTTTTTTTTTTTTTTACTGAAGGGCACTGCATGATTCTGATTGGCCTTGATACTTTAAACATGATTTTATTCCTTATTATTCCAATGGACAGGCTGATAAACTGCATATACCTTTGTACAAGAGAACTTGTGAGCAATTTTCAATTCAGTATCATGGTCCAAAAATCATGCAACTCTCATACAGACCTTCTAGAAACCTCCATCTTACTGTCACTCTACAAATGTATTCAAGCAATATTTGATTGGGCATCATATTTGACTTATTAAAGTGATGCATGGAATGTGTAAAAAAAAAAATAAATAAAAACAATGTGGCGGGATTCTTCAAGAAACTCAGGCTTAGTCGGGATATGCATTTTTTTGGTGGTTTATTGTGCTCTCCCACAGTGCAAAAAAAAAAGTGACAGATGTGTGTGTAAAAATATTTACAGTGGTACAGTGATAATTTCTGCGTTAAAGTTCAATTTAGAGGCAGGCAAAAAAACTCTTTTTACCAGACTTCCCCTTTAAGTCTTTCAGAAGCTCTCTCTCTCTCTCTCTCTCTCTCTCGCTCTTTCTCGCACTTGCACTCGCTCTCTCTGTTGCTCTCTCTCGCTCACTCTCTCTCTCTCTCTCTCTCTCTAATTAGGACAAAACTGATGGCAGAGCAACAGCGCACCTATATACCCCCTCTCACATTACATAACACTCACTGGAAAGCTTTATTTACACCATTCTACTATTAAATGGTAAATATGTCTGTCTGCCAAAAGGTGAGCACAGACAATAGCTTTTGTACATAGTCAATAAATCATATACAATGTGTCAAATATACAGAAAATACGAATAATTACCCATGCAAATTACTTGTGGCTCAACTGACCACCGGAACCCGCGCAACTGGAGGATTTAAACTACCAGCGCGGTTTAAATCCTGGTGGCCCCCTTGGTTCTGCCCGACAGGGATTTCAGCTAAATACAACACTCAAGCCCTTTTGCAGTTTGCACCATAGATATATTTTTTGTTTGTAAAGAATCAGAGGTTTAAGCTTTAAAGTTTAAATCCATTTTGTCCCTTGCAGCAGATTTTGTGTGGCTATGTGGCCAGTCCAAGCACAACCATCTATGTCTCATATACAGCAGGCTACATTCATTTAAAAGTTATATGCTCCACCTTCAGCTGTGGTGAAACTAACCCATCAAACTAGTTTCACACATGCTTGCTTAAAAGATCACCTCTTAAATATTAAAACAATAATATATAAATAACTTGTCAATCAATCCAGCCAATGAAAAATGTAAGCACTTACAGGAAGTCACATCAGGGAAAAACATAGAGGAAAAAGACAGTTTGGTGGCATCTAGTGAAGAATACATACATGTCAAAATGAATGTCATACATGTTTTTCCATCAACACGTCCAACGTCAACTACACATTAAAAGTGTAAATACACACAATACCTCCAAAAGACAAACACAAACAAAATACATTTTATTTTCTTTAAGCACGTTATAACAAAAACATGCGGATACAAAGGAAATAGATAATTTGCACTCAAAAAAGTAGATTGATAAATTTATGAGGTCTAATGGAAAAGTCAGCAACACGAATCATGAAATGCATGAATGATCAAAAACAAGAATTCTGCATATTAAGTTGAAAAATGATCAATTAAAGCAGGTTCAACACCATTCTCAAAGATGGTCACAGCTAGACAGGTGTGGTTGTTGTTGTAGTAGTTGTGTTTGTTGTTGGCAGCTCTGTGGTGGCTGTTGTTGCAGGAGATGGGATTGCTGTTGAAGACATAGTGGTTGTTGTCGGAAGTGTGGTGGTGGTTGTTGGAAGCGTGTTGGTGGTTGTTGTTGGAACTGGTGTTGTGGTTGTTGTTGTTGGAAGTGGTATTGTGGTGGTTGGAAGAGGTGTCGTGGTTGTTGGAACTGGAGTCGTGGTGGTGGTTGTTGGAAGTGGTGTTGTGGTGGTGGTTGTTGGAATTGGTGTCGTGGTGGTGGATGTTGGAAGTGGTGTCGTGGTTGTTGGAAGTGATGTTGTGGTGGTTGGAACTGTTGTCGTGGTTGTTGGAACTGGAGTCATGGTGGTGATTGTTAGAAGTGGTGTTGTGGTGGTGGATGTTGGAAGTGGTGTCGTGGTTGTTGGAACTGGAGTGGTGGTGGTGGTTGTTGGAAATGGTGTCATGGTGGTGGATGTTGGAAGTGGTGTCGTGGTTGTAGGAAGTGATGTGGTGGTTGTTGGAAGTGGTGTCATGGTTGTTGGAACTGGAGTCGTGGTAGTGGTTGTTGGAATTGGTGTCGTGGTTGTTGTTGTTGGAACTAGAGTTGTGGTGGTTGTTGTTGGAACTGGAGTTGTGGTGGTAGTTGTTGGAATTGGTGTCGTGGTTGTTGGAACTGGAGTCGCGGTGGTGGTTGTTGGAAGTGGTGTCATGGTAGTTGGAATTGGTGTCGTGGTAGTTGTTGTTGGAACTGGAGTTGTGGTGGTGGTTGGGAGTGGTGTCGTGCTGGTTGTTGTTGGAAGTGGTGTCGTGGTTGTTGGAGCTGGAGTTGTGGTGGTGGTTGTTGGAATTGGTGTTGTGGTTGTTGTTGAATTTGGTGTTGTGGTCATTGGAAATGGTGTTGTGGTGGTTGTTGTTGGAAGTGGTGTCGTGGTGGTTGGAAGTGGTGTGGTGGTTGTTGGAAGCGGCGTTGTGGTTGTTGGTAGTGGTGTCGTCGTGGTGGTTGTTGGAACTGGAGTCGTGGTGATTGGAAGTGGTGTTGTGGTGGTAGTGGTTGTTGGAATTGGTGTCGTGCTGCTTGTTGTTGGAATTGGTGTTGTGGTTGTTGTTGGAATTGGTGTTGTGGTCATTGGAAATGGTGTTGTGGTGGTTGTTGTTGGAAGTGGTGTCGTGGTGGTTGGAAGTGGTGTGGTTGTTGTTGGAATTGGTGTTGTGGTCATTGGAAATGGTGTTGTGGTGGTTGTTGTTGGAAGTGGTGTCGTGGTGGTTGGAAGTGGTGTGGTGGTTGTTGGAAGCGGCGTTGTGGTTGTTGGTAGTGGTGTCGTTGTGGTGGTTGTTGGAACTGGAGTCGTGGTGATTGGAAGTGGTGTTGTGGTGGTAGTGGTTGTTGGAATTGGTGTCGTGCTGCTTGTTGTTGGAATTGGTGTCGTGGTTGTTGGAACTGGAGTCGTGGTGGTGGTTGTTGGAATTGGTGTCGTGGTAGTTGTTGTTGGAACTGGAGTTGTGGTGATGGTTGTTGGAATTGGTGTCGTGGTAGTTGTTGTTGGAACTGGAGTCGTGGTGATGGTTGTTGGAATTGGTGTCGTGCTGGTTGTTGTTGGAAGTGGTGTCGTGGTTGTTGGAGCTGGAGTTGTGGTGGTGGTTGTTGGAATTGGTGTTGTGGTTGTTGTTGGAATTGGTGTTGTGGTCATTGGAAATGGTGTTGTGGTGGTTGTTGTTGGAAGTGGTGTCGTGGTGGTTGGAAGTGGTGTGGTGGTTGTTGGAAGCGGCGTTGTGGTTGTTGGTAGTGGTGTCGTCGTGGTGGTTGTTGGAACTGGAGTCGTGGTGATTGGAAGTGGTGTTGTGGTGGTAGTGGTTGTTGGAATTGGTGTCGTGCTGCTTGTTGTTGGAATTGGTGTTGTGGTTGTTGTTGGAATTGGTGTTGTGGTCATTGGAAATGGTGTTGTGGTGGTTGTTGTTGGAAGTGGTGTCGTGGTGGTTGGAAGTGGTGTGGTTGTTGTTGGAATTGGTGTTGTGGTCATTGGAAATGGTGTTGTGGTGGTTGTTGTTGGAAGTGGTGTCGTGGTGGTTGGAAGTGGTGTGGTGGTTGTTGGAAGCGGCGTTGTGGTTGTTGGTAGTTGTGTCGTCGTGGTGGTTGTTGGAACTGGAGTCGTGGTGATTGGAAGTGGTGTTGTGGTGGTAGTGGTTGTTGGAATTGGTGTCGTGCTGCTTGTTGTTGGAATTGGTGTCGTGGTGGTGGTTGTTGGAACTAGAGTCGTGGTGGTGGTGGTTGTTGGAATTGTTGTTGTGGTGGTTGTTGTTGGAATTGGTGTTGTGGTAATTGGAAATGGTGTCGTGGTGGTGGCTGTTGGAAGTGGTGTCGTGGTGGTTGTTGGAACTGGTGCTGTGGTCACTGGAAGTGGTGTTGTGGTTGTTATTGGAAGTGGTGTCGTGGTGGTTGGAAGTGGTGTTGTGGTAGTTGTTGGAAGTGGCATTGTGGTTGTTGGTAGTGGTGTTATCGTGGTGGTTGTTGGAAGTGGTGTTGTGGTTGTTGTTGGAAGTGGTGTTGTGGTGGTTGTTGGAAGTGGTGTTGTTTTGGTTGTTGGAATTTGTGTTGTGGTGGTTGGAAGTGGTGTTGTGGTGATGGTTGTTGGAAGTGGTGTTGTGGTGGATGTTAGAAGTGGTGGTGTGGTGGTTGGAAGTGGTGTTGTGGTTGTTGGAAGTGGTGTTGTGGTTGTTGTTGGAAGTGGTGTTGTGGTGGTTGTTGGAAGTGGTGTTGTTTTGGTTGTTGGAATTTGTGTTGTGGTGGTTGGAAGTGGTGTTGTGGTGATGGTTGTTGGAAGTGGTGTTGTGGTGGTTGTTGGAAGTGGTGTTGTGGTTGTTGGAAGTGGTGTTGTGGTTGTTGTTGGAAGTGGTGTTGTGGTTGTTGGAGGTGGTGTGTTGGTGGGTGGAGGTGTGGTGGTTGCTGGAGACGTGGTCATTATTTGAGGCATGGTTGTTGGAAGTGTTGTGGTTGTTGTCGGAGACTCTGTATTTACGTTTGAAATTGATTTCACTGTTACCACAATTCCTGTACTGTTAAATTTGTCTTGGAAAAACTGTAAAATAAGAGACATCATAGAAAATTAACTTTTATTACAAATATATATATATATATATATATATATATATACATATATATATTTACCTGTTTAATAGTTTTAGTGAGCAGTTCATTGCTGATCTCGCCGATGGATCTTATCTTTATATTGACATGAGCAAGAGCTGAGGACAACCCTTTGAAAGACAAACATTTTGGAAAAGAACAAACAAAATTAGTTTTAGATTGAATCCTTGGTCTACACAATTGCATACAATAATAGTACAAAATATGCATAATACAATTAAAGTCTAACCCTGGTTTGGATATCAAACTATGATTTTCCTTTTATGTGGAGTTAATATGATCAACTTAGATTCAGGAGCTGGACCACGCCTCAACCTCCTCACCAGCCAACCACAGCTCATCTCGACCACGCCTTCAATTACCCAGAAGCCCTATTTATACAGCCTATCCTGACAACACCGTCCGTGTCTCTCGTCCATCCTTCAGCCTGAAGACATCATCTTTAAGGAGAGGAGGTTCTGAATCAGCTGAGTGACCATTTTGGATTGGAGACGGCGCCCCCATTCTGAGTCTCCCCCCAGCCATCACATCTACCCACTGTCAATAAATATCTTTATCGTATTTCATTGTTGTGGCGTGGTCCTTGCTAGTGAAAGGTGCACTATGAAAGTTTTTTAGTTGACTTTTCCTGGTATATTTCACAGTATGACATTAAACTTATGTATCTTCACGGAGGCAAACATAGGAGCTACAGGACCAAGTCAGAAATGTGGTGGGGTGAACACACTCACAAAAAGAATGCATGATTTTCAAGCAATAAAACCAATTGTAAATGAGAAGCCCCTTATGATGAGTGTTACAACGAAGCCAGTTACGTCGCCCGGATTGGCGTCACCGGGGCCCCACCCTGGAGCCAGGCCTGGGGTGGGAGCTCAACTGCAAGTGTCTGGCACAGCCCAAAGGAGCGACGTGGGGTCGTCCTGCCATGGATCCACCACCCATAAGAGGATCCATAGGGGGCCGGTGCAGAGAGATCTGGGCGGCAGTGGTGGCCTCGACGACCGAATCTCCTGACATGGAGACTAGCTCTGGGGACATGGAATGTCACCTCGCTGGGGGGGAAGGAGCCCGAGCTCATGCGGGAGGTTGAGCGTTACCGACTAGATATAGTCGGCCTCACCTCCACGCAGAGCTTGGGCTCTGGAACCCAACTCCTTGAGGGGGGCTGGACTCTCCATTTCTCTGGCGTTGCACGCTGCACTCTGGTTGCATGTCTTGGACACTCGGGTGAAGAAAGGGGCAGAGCGGTCAACTGATCACCACCTGGTTGTGAGTTGGGTCCGCTGGCGGGGCAGGAAGCCGGAAAGACCTGGCAGACCCAAGCGTATAGTGAGGGTCTGTTGGGAACGTCTGGCAGAGCCCTTTGTCAGGGGGACCTTCGACTCACACCAGGGGAGGCTGGGGACATGGAGTCCGAGTGGGCTTTGTTCTCGGCTTCTATTGTCGATGCGGTAGCTGTGGTCGTAAGGTCTGAGGTGCCTGTCGCGGCGACAATCCCCGAACCTGGTGGTGGACTCCGGAAGTAAGGGATGCCTTCAGGCTGAAGAAGTAGTCTTATTGGGCCTTGTTGGCTCATGGGACTCTTGAGGCAACTGACGGGTACTGGCGGGCCAAGCGTGCTGCAGCCCAGGTGGTCGCAGAGGCAAAAACTCGGGTTTGGGAGGAGTTCGGAGAAGCCATGGAGGAGGACTATCTGACGGCCTCAAGGAAATTCTGGCAAACCGTCTGGCGCCTCAGGAGGGGGAAGCAGTGCTTCACCAACACTGTTTACAGTGCGGGTGGAGAGCTGCTGACCTCAACTGGGGATGTTGTCGGACGGTGGAAGGAATACTTTGAGGATCTCCTCAATCCCACCGTCACGTCTTCTGAGGAGGAAGCAGAGGCTGGGGACTCGGAGGCGGATTCGTCCATCACCCTGGCTGAAGTCACTGAGGTGGTTGGCAAGCTCCTCGGTGGCAAGGCTCTGGGGGTGGATGAGATCCGTCCCTAGTATCTTAAGTCTCTGGATGTTGTGGGGCTGTCTTGGCTGACACGTCTCTGCTACATCGCGTGGCGGTCGGGGACAGTGCCTCTAGACTGGTAGACCGGGGTGGTGGCACCTCTGTTTAAGAAGGGGGACCGGAGGGTGTGTTCCAACTACCGGGGAATCACACTCCTCAGCTTCCCCGGTAAGGTCTATTCCAGGGTACTGGAGAGGAGAATCCAACCGATGGTCGAACCTCGGATTCAGGAGGAGCAGTGTGGTTTTCTTCCCGGCCTCAGAACACTGGACCAGCTCTATACTCTCCCTCGGGTGCTCGAGGGTTCATGGGAGTTTGCCCAACCAGTCCACATGTGCTTTGTGGATCTGGAGAAGGCATTCGACCGTGTCCCTCGTGGGGTCCTGTGGGAGGTGCTCTGGGAGTATGGGGTCCAGGGCTCTTCGTTAAGGGCTGTTCGGTCCTTGTATGACTGGAGCAGAAGCTGTGTTCGCATTGCCGGTGTTAAGTCGGACCTGTTTTCGGTGCATGTTGGACTCCACCAGGGCTGCCCTTTGTCACCGGTTCTGTTCATTCTATTTATGGACAGAATTTCTAGGTGCAGTCAGGGGCCGGAGGGGATCCGGTTTGGGGACCACAGGATCTCATCTCTGCTGTTTGCAGATGATGTTGTCCTGATGGCTTCATTGAACCGGGACCTCGAACGTGCACTGGGGCGGCTTGCAGCCGAGTGTGAAGCGGCTGGGATGAGGATCAGCTCCTTCAAATCCGAGGCCATGGTTCTCGACCGGAAAAAAGTGGCTTGCCCTCTCCGGTTGGGTGAAGAGTCCTTGCCTTCAAGTGGAGGAGTTCAAGTATCTTGGGGTCTTGTTCACGAGTGAGGGGAGGATGGAGCGTGAGATTGACAGGCGGATCGGTGCAGCGTCAGCAGTGATGCAGTCGCTGTACCAGACCACTGTGGTGAAGAGGGAGCTGAGCCAAAAGGCAAAGCTCTCAATTTACCGGTCAATCTAAGTTCCTACCCTCACCTATGGTCATGAGCTTTGGGTAATGACCGAAAGGACAAGATCATGGATACAAGCGGCGGAAATGAGTTTCCTCCGCAGAGTGGCCGGGTGCACCCTTAGAGATAGGGTGAGGAGCTCAGTCACACGGGAGGGGCTCGGAGTAGAGCCGCTGCTTCTCCACGTCGAGAGGAGCCAGATGAGGTGGCTTGGGCATCTGTTCCGGATGCCTCCTTCAGGACACGCTGGAGGGACTATGTCTCCCAGCTGGCCTGAGAACGCCTTGGGGTCCCCCCGGAGGAGCTGGAGGAAGTGTCCGGGATGAAGGAAGTCTGGGTGTCCCTTCTTAGACTGTTGCCCCCATGACCCGGCCCCGGATAAACGGAAGAAAATGGATGGATGGATGGATGGATAAATGTAAACCGTGTTAACCATTTAATGCCATGTTTTGGAACATTCCAGTTAATTGAGGCAGATTCACATACATCCAAACCGTTATGTATGCCTGCTTGGTTCAAAAAACAAAACTACAGAAAGAAAGCAGATCCACATAGCATTTGAAGATGACCAAAAACATCACATGGTGTTGAGAAAAATCCAAAAAAATGGGAGCTGTACAGATGTAGTTTCTTTGTACATTCCAGACAAAGGAATAAATGTGGCTGCTGATTAAATAGGGCATTCTGTGAGTCTGTTAGATACAGGGGCTATGAGCTCCTCTGTGAATGGTTCGTTGTGACTAAATGATTGAGGCTCAAGCTGTGATTAATTTGAGTTTGGGTTATACTTTTAAAGATTTATTATAAAAAAAAATAATAATAATAAAAAAATAAAATAAAATAAAATACTTTGGCATACTAATGGCATACTAAGTTTGAGAAGTTTCAGAAAAGCATTTGAGTAAAGGAAGTATTTACCTTTTGCAGGAGTCACCCAGGTCAATCCAATCAATATTATCAAACAGATATCCATTTTGTCCATTTCTGCAGATATATTGTGGTGCTATGTGTCCAAATACAACCATCTACTTCTTATAGACAGCAGGTGACATTTGTTTAAAAGGCATATATTGCACCTTCAACTGTTTTTAAACTAACCCTGATAAACTAGTTCTACACAGGCTTAAATGATCAGCTCTAGAATAGTAATTAACTGGGATGGGATTTTATTTGTGCAGGGACAGTGCACAATGTTACACCTGTAGTTCCTGGGCAGGTTAATGTTATAATCTCAAGAATTAAATTTCAGTGTCGATGGACACTTCACCTGAACATCATACTAACATATTTCACTTAATAAAGATAAACAAATAATTCCAGTCACACACAAATGCACCCAATACATTACAATAAAAATACACTAACACCTACATACACATGTATTACTCATGGGTACGAACTTGCCATTCCAGAAGCCATTCTTTGTTCAGGCATGCAAAAGTTTTAAATTTAGTACAAGTAATAATCTCCGCTGGCATTGTGTTCCATTGACTCACTGGGACAAAAGAAAATGCAGATCTAGCAAAAGAGGTATTGCATTTTGGAATGCTGCAGGGGGTGCTGTTAGTCCATTAATAATTTTAAAAAGAAAGCAAACATTTGTATAAAGTATTAGATTAAAACTTTATATTTAGCAAACAAAAAATTTGACAAAAATGATACTGTCTTGGTTTCTGATCATGTATTATTTGTTTGAGCCACTGCTGTGGTTGTTGGAGACGCTGTTTTGGTTGTTTGAGCCACTGTGGTGGTTGTCGGAGTGGTTGTTGTAGTTGTTGGAGTGGCTGTAGTGGTTGTTAGAGCCATTGTTGTAGTTGTTGGAGCAGCTGTTTTTAATGTTGGAGCAGCTGTTGTGGTGGCTGGAGTGGATGTTGTAGTTGTTGGAGTGGCTGTTGTGATTGTCAGAGCTGCTGTTGTGGTTGTTGGAGCGGCTGTTGTGATTGTCAGAGCTGCTGTTGTGGTTGTTGGAGCAGCTGTTGTAGTTGTTGGAACAGCTGTTGTACTTGGAGTGACTGTTGTAGTTGTTGGACCGGCTGTTGTTGTTGGAGCTGCTGTTGTAGTTGTTGGGGTGGCTGTCATAGTTGTTGGAGCGGCTGTTGTTGTTGAAACTGCTGTTGTGGTTGTTAAAGCTGCTATTGTCATTGTCTGAGCCGCTGTTGTGGTTTTTGAACTGGCTGTTGTAGTTGCTGGAGCGGCTGTAGCATCTGTTGTGGCTGTCTGAGCTGCTGTTTTGTTTGATGGAGTGGCTGTTGTAGTTGTTTGAGTGACTGTTGTGGTTGTTGGAGCTGCTGTCATGGTTGTCAGAGTGGCTGTTCTAGTTGTTGGAGCGACTGTTTTAGTTTTTGGAGTGGCTGTTGTAGTTATTTGAGTGACTGTTGTAATTGTAGAAGACGCTGTTGTGGTTGTCTGAGCCGCTGTGGTGATTGTCGGAGTGGTTGTTGTAGTTATTGAAGCAGCTGGTGTGGTTGATGGAGCAGCTGTCATAGTTTTTGGAGTGGCTGTTGTGGTTGTTGGAGTGGCTGTTGTGGTTGTTTGGAGCAGTTATCATGGTTGTTAGGCTGGCTGTTGAAGAATCTGTTGTGGTTGTTGAAGCAGTTGTTGTGAGTGTTGGAGCAATTATCGTGGTTGTCGTGCAGGCTGTTGTGGCTGTTGAAGAAACTGTTGTGGTCGTTGGAGCAGCTATTGTAGTTGCTGGAGTGGCTGTTGGGGTTGTTATTGATACTGTCATTGATGTTAGAGCAGCTGTTGTTGAAGTTGGAGCGGATGTCATGGTTGTTGAACAACCTGTTGTGGTGGTTGGAGCAGTTGTCATCGATGTTGGACCGGATGTTGTGGTTGTTAGAGGTGCTGTAGTGGTTTTTGGAACAGTTGTAGTGGTTGTTGGACCAGCTGTTGTCATTGTTGGAGCCACTGTCATGGTCGTTGATGAAATTGTTGTGGTTGTTGGAGCAGCTGTTGTGGTTGTTGATGCAGTTGTTGGAGCCACTGTTGATGTTGGAGCAATTGTAGTGGTTGTTGAAGAAACTGCTATAGTGTTTAGAGTGGCTGTTGAGGTTATCGGGCCGGCTGTTGTGCTTGTTGGAGCAGCTGTTGTGGTTGTTGGTGCAGGTGTTGGAGTTGTTGGAGCCAATGTCGTGGTTGTTGAGCTGGTTGTGTGGCTGTTGAAGAAACAGTTGTGGTTGTTGGAGCAGCTGTTGTGGTTGTTGGAGCGGCTGTTGTGTTTGTTGGAGCGGATGATGTGGTTGTTGGAGCGGCTGATGTGGTTATTGGCGCAGTTATTGTGGTTGTCAGGCGAGCTGTTGTGGCTGTTGAAGAAACTGTTGTGCTCATTGGAGCAGCTGTTGTCATTGTTGGAGCAGTTGTTGTGGTTGATGGAGCAGTTACCATGGTTGTTGGGCTGGCTGTTGAAGAAAATGTTCTGGTCATTGGAGCAGCTGTTGTGGTTGTTGGAGCGGCTTTTGTGGTTGTTGCAGGAACTGTTGAGTTTGTTGTAGATACTGTCGTCGATATTGGAGCAGCTGTCGTTGATGTTGGAGCAGCTGTCATGGTTGTTGAAGAAACTGTTGTGGTTGTTAAAGCAGTTGTTGTTGTTGTGGTAATAAATGGAGGCTCTGTGGTGGTGGTTGCTGTTGCAGTCATGTTGCAGTCATAGTTGTTGGAGTTGCTGTTGTCGTTGTTGCAGGCTCTGTGGTGGTTGTATGAGCAGCTGTAGTTGTTATTGTTGGAGCAGTGGTTTTGGTTGTCAGAGCAGTTGTGTTTGTAGAAGTGACTATTTTGGCTGTTGGAGCAAATGTTGTCATTGTAGGAGTTGCTGTTGTGTTTGCAAAACTTTAGGGGGCAGGAGTACTACTTGGATGTATAAAGATTGTGCAAAATTGTCCTTTTAGTGCTCTTCATTGTAGGGACCACTCTCAAATACAAAGTTGAAAAAGCTGAGGCACTCAAAAAGTACAAAATAATTAAAAGCCTTTAATACCACATGGCAGATAAAGTTAAAATCACGCTAATGTGTTTCAGCCCTTTGGCCTTCATCGAGGCAAACTCGAGATGGTTATCAAAGTGCAGATTTAAAGTAATAGATGTAGGTCACATGTTCAAAGTCGGCTGGCCCACAGTCCCCTGGTGCATGATGGGACATGTAGGCTGAACAGTTTTTAGCTACAAGCTATTTAAACTACAAGATATAAACAGTACAATTCCCAACAACCATTACATAGAAAAGTACATAGTATAAAAATATGTATTGCAAATAATACAAAAGTGCTACAGATACATGTATAATATATTAGAGGGCTAATCTTAAACAAATGCACGAAGATGAAGATGTTAGAAATAGGAAGTGATTGCACATTTAAAGCTTGTGGTTTTAAAGGAACGGGGAGAAATCTAACCCTCCATTGAGTCCTGGAAATTGGGTAGCCTTGAGAGTATAGATCCAGTAGGACTCGCTCTGTAGTAGTTTTGTCAGTCTGTCTCCTTCACTTATTGTTTCTTTAATATGTTCAATTCCACAGATTTTTAGGCTTTTACAGGTGCCATGGTTGGGTTCTTTGTACTGCAGGGCCATGAGATATGGGGGGTTACAGGTCCTTATAGCCTGTTTGTGTTCACCCAGTCTCTTTTTCAGTTTGCCTTTTGTTCGGCCTATATAAAAATGACCACATGGGCATTCGAGTCGGTACACCACAAAAATATTGAAAGCTGAAGCATTACCCTCTAATTATTCCGCTCAAGCAGCAGAATTAGTAGCACTAACAGAGGCGTGCGTGTAAACTAATGACAGGAAAAATAACAACAATATTTACAGACAGCCAATACGCTTACGCAACAGTACACACCTTCGCGCAATATTGGAAAAATAGAGGAATGGTGACCTCCACAGGCAAGCCGGTAACACATGCCCACTTACTACTTGACCTGCTACAAGCAGTACAATTACCAATGAAACTAGCAATATGCAAATGCGCAGCGCATACAAACAGGACAGACAGAATAGCATTAGGAAATGCATTTGCAGATAAAACAGCAAAAGAAGTAGCAGCAAAGCAGAACCAACTGTTACACTTAGAAACGTCAGACACAATAACAGATGAAATATTAAGAGATATGCAACAACAAAGTCCACAGCAGGAGATACAAGTATGGATAAAAAATGCAGCAATATTGAAAAATGGCATTTACGTATGTCCTCAAAATAAACCTATCCTACCAAAAAACTTGTTTAAATGGGCAGCGATATTGAGCCATGGTGTAACACATGTCTCAACAGGAGGGATGGTAGGGCAGGTAGAGAAACATTATACAACCTATGGATTCAGTTTATACTCAAAAAAATTTTGTAGAGCTTGTTTGATATGTGCGAAACATAATTCACAGGGAAACTTAAGACCAAAACGAGGAAAATTCCCGCAACCTCAATATCCATTTCAAATTATTCACATGGACTTCATAGAGTTAAATCAAAGTGAAGGCAAAAAGTATTGTTTGGTAATAATAGATGCATTTTCTAAATGGGTAGAACTATTCCCAACTAAAACACCTGATGCTCTGACGGTGGCTAAAGCACTGTGTAAAGACATAATACCGAGATTTGGCATACCTGAAAGAATTTATAGTGATAATGGTACACATTTTGTAAACAGTCTAATTTCACACATTGGAAAGCTATTCCATATTGATTTAAAGAATCACTGTGCATACCACCCTCAAAGCGCTGGGTTAATAGAAAGGATGAATGGTACAGTAAAAAATAGATTAAAAAAGTGTATGGAAGAAACGGGAAGGCAATGGACTCAATGCTTAGATTTAGTTAAACTATACATTAATATAACCAGTACATCAGGGTTGACACCTTATGAAACCATATTTGGGAGAATGTACAGATTACCACACTTTAAGAATGAGTGGGAAATAGACGAAGAATCTACTTTAGCTGATTATATGAGAAAAGTCTTAGAAAAACAAAAACAAAAGGAGCTAAGCCAGCACCCTTCTGCTCCCCAGGAAGACTTCGACTTAGTGGAACCAGGAGACTGGGTGCTGATAAGGAGCATTAAGAAGAAACACTGGCACTCTCCCAAGTGGGAAGGTCCTTACCAAGTCCTATTGACAACCCCCACAGCAGTAAAAATAGCAGAGAGATCCACTTGGGTACATTTATCACATTGTAAAAAGATTATATCAATTAAAGGTAACGTTCTCGAGCATTCTTGTGGCTTAGAATAGTAATAACATACTGGATAGTGTTCACTATACTTGTGGGACCATACTTGCTAGTGTGGTACCTCTGGGTATCACCCAAATCGATCTCAGTTAATTACAATACCACTGCCAATGCACCGAACAGTACTAATCTAACACACCCCAGAGTGAGACGACGTGTGATGGGCGACTTCGGGCTCAAACAACTATCACCTCCTACAATACCAGAAAACCCCTGCAGTAATAATGGAAGAGGTCAGAGAACTGCTGAACCATATGTGTGCTATAATTCTCCAAACTTTAATAGCATAATGATGCTGTCTTTGAACTCATTCAATCTGGGAGGGTATAAGGCTAGTGCGTGGATGGGTTATCCCTTTTACTTGGCAGCTACCCGTTATTATCCAGGCTGGGGTCATGTATTCGCCACTACGGATAGTACTTGGAGAAGTGACAGCTATGGCTGGGAACCTCTAGCCCAAAGTTGGTCAAGAGCATTAAACATGTCCATTCAAGCTAAAATGGCATCCCCACTCTCGTCTTGCATTTTGACACTAGGAAGGCCCCACTTGTGCAAAATCTTGATGCTTTAACCTACTCACCTTTATTGCCACCTTCCCCTCGCTGTTACGGGTTCTCATTGTGTGTGTATAAGTCAGGAGAGAACCCATGTGCAAGGTTTTCTGTGTGCTCAAACATAACGACACAACATCACACCCCCAAAGCAACTCCAGGATTGAGCGCGGGTCCTAAATCAAAACTCAAATTCAAATCAAATATTTAATGGCCCATTATCTACAGATGATTGGTTTCAAGTTACCACAGGGATCTCAGGACAGAGTAACAATTGGTTGCTTATGGTAGAACAAGCTGCAAAAGCTGTTAATACTGATTGTGTCGTATGTTTAGGTGCTAGACCAATACTCCGTGTAATACCAGCAATCATGTCCCCAGAATGTGTAGTTGATGTTATGCAAAAAACCGTCCCACAAATCAACTGCACATCCTGGGACTCAATTTACCCTCTTACACCTGAAGAAAAGAAAAAACCATTGTTCAACAAAAATGTTTTTATGGCTAATTATACATTTATTAATATGACAGGCGCAGGTGAGGTATTAGGCAACCTAACCTCAGAATGGTGTTATGTAATGTTACATGTCGGAAACAAATTTCAACCTGTGTCTAGGGGAGATGTATGGTGGTGGTGTGGGGAAGATAAACTGTATGACAAATAATGTAACTGGGTTATGTGCCTTAGTGTCCTTGCTCCTACCCACGACCATATATCCCCTCTCGGCCCAGGATTTATTACAAGAAATGAATAGTTTATTACCAGAAGAATGGCATAGATCTAAAAGAGCATCTAAGTGGCTAGGAGATAATGATCCTACTTATATTGATGCAATAGGAGTGCCCAGAGGAGTTCCCAACGAGTACAAAATGGTAGATCAAATTGCAACAGGCTTTGAAAATGTACCTATAATTTCAGCAATCTTTCCAATCACGCCTAACAAAAATGTGGACAGAATTAATTATATACACTACAATGTGCAGAAACTAGGCAACTGGACACAAGCCGGCTTTGAAGCAGTGCATGAGCAACTGGCAGCCACATCACTGATGACATTCCAGAATCGCATAGCCGTGGACATGCTATTAGCAGAAAAAGGATCTGTGTGTGCGATATTTGGTGATCAGTGTTGTTCTTTCATCCCAAATAATACTGCATCCGACGGCAGCTTGACCAAGGCAATAGAGGGTCTCCGTACCCTTAACAAGCGCATGAAGGAGCAGTCTGGCGTAGACCAATCAATGTGGGATGACTGGATGGGTGTATTTGGCAAGTACAAAGCACTCGTGACCTCTGTACTGGTTTCAGTAGCCGTGTTCGCCGCGATTCTGACCTTGTGTGGATGCTGTTGTATTCCCTGTATCCGTAGTCTAATCAATCGCTTAATCACCACAGCAATAGCCCCTAGTCCAGAGGACATCTTTTAGCTGATGGTGACTCTGACGTTGAGGACTCCACTGAGGCATTCACCACATTGTTTAGAGACGAAAAATAAACATCTCTGTAAATAACATAGACCTCTGGGTGTAAGCTTATTTTGCTGATTTATGAATTTATAGCTGAAAATCGAAAGAAGTGGTTATAAATGATTTTATCTATGCAAATATGTGATAAACAGGAGGGAAATGTTAGAATAATTGTGTATATATTTTATCCCATATTTGCTGTAAGCATTTATATATCTTATCCTATATTTGTTGGAGTGTCACAACGCAAGTTTCAGAAACAGTAGGAAAATAAGAGCATGCATCAAATCAAGATAAATAATAATAAGTATTTACAGTCAACTAAAAAAAAACACAACACTGTAAGCTAAGCTAAAAGGCACAGGAACATTGCACATTGCACATATTCAGATTTATTGAGTTGTGCTACATCGAATACATACAGATACATTTGACTGAGATTTGAATTACGTTTTGAATACCCTCTCTTATACCACAATATTTCTTCTATGTTTGCTTTTAATTTAAGAATATAATTTAAAGAAACAGTATTTTTACTTAATGCAAGTTTTGACTCTACTCTTACCCCTGCAAGATTAACATTTGACCTTGTGCCTTCAAATTTTTACTTAAACAAATATACATTTTTATTATTATATAGCAGATATTGTGCATTTTTAATGTTTAGTCTGTCAGAATACATTTAGTCTAAATTATTTGTTTGTCCATAAAGTAATCTTGAGAGGTACAATGTACAAATCTATAGCTACTCTACTTTAAAAAGAAAAAAAAATAAAATGTCAAGAAATTATACATATTTTTCAGTGTATTATGCTTTTGTACAGGGGCCTCCAACATTTTTCCTCCGGTGAGCTGCTTTATAAAACGAAAATGCCAGAGAGCTCTACTTTTAGCAAAAAATTGGGTAAAAAATAAAATAAAATCCACAGCTTTAGATGAAAACAGTTACATGTCTATAAAACATAAAACATTTTCCATTTATAAGTGCACAGAATTAGGCATCACAATGAAATATTTACAGTGGTATTAGGCATTTGATTAATCACATTTTACATATGCAGCACAGTATGAAATCCCTTGGTGAGCTGTTTGGAAGGAGGTGGAGAGCTACTGGAGACCCCTGAGCAGCTTCTGTGTATAATATTGTAAAGTGCTATTTACTTTAAAATCAATTTGTAACAGTAATACAGTATATCAAACCAAACCATCCAGTCTATATGATTCCTGAATGTTTACTAAAAGATCATCAAAAAAATACACATATCATATCTCATGGTTGTTTTCATTTAATCAGATTTAGTTTGTCCTGTGGAGCTCATCAGGGACCATCTGCTCCAGTTCCGGAAACTATTACGCAGTTGTTTTAAGTCCAAAAAGGACATTTAAAGATGCACTGTGTAACTTTCAGGTGGAGTGTCTGCTATCTTCTTGCCTTCATAGAAATTACATAGTGTTGCTTTGGAATATTCCACAGTATGGCATTAAACTTATCTAAACCATCTTGCATTTATTTAATGTGATTTTATTTCTCCAAAACACTTTAAAACACTTCCTCAAATCTGACCCAAAACATGGGGCTTGCTGGCATCACATGTTTGTGTCCATGGAGATAGAAAAGCTCAATGCCATACTGTGGAACATTCCAGGCAAATAATAACATTCCATGGAGGCAAGCAAGTGGCGGGCCTCCCACTAGCAAAGTTACACAGAGCACATTTAAAACACAAGGTTCTGCAAAACGTCTTGTTAACTTGGTGGTTTATAAAGTTTCAAAAACAAATTTTAAATCAAATGATAGGTCTTATGGCCATTAGTTACCACAAAACTGATTAGACTTGAACAAGCTAAGCAATTTTTTTTTTTTTTTTGGTATTTTCCAGAACTAGGGGGTGGGTGGTCACTTGAGCTCCATTTGTGTACTCTTAAATAGCGACTGTGAATTCCCCTTATTCCATTGCAGCTATAGCTGGTCATTTTGAATTTGGTTCCTATTGTGTTTGCGTAAATACTGCGTATTTGATACTATATGATACTCAAAACAGAGGAACTTGCACGTAATCACAACAAAGCTCAATGCTGAGTCATGGTGCACTCATTCAGCTATTTTCACAACATTACAATTGAGAAATAATCAGTGCACTGCAAACTTTATCCAAATCCGCTATGGGGTCCCACCCACTTTCTGAATGCTTTTCACTGTAACAATAGGGTCAGTACCCACCAGCCTGTTTCTGACAAACTGCAAATAAAAAACAAAGAAAATTTGATATGGTTGGCAGGATTCGTAACATTGTAGTCAAATGAATATGTTCAGATTTGTCACCTGTGTGATGGCTTTGATCAGTGTTTCATTGCTGACAGCACTAGATGATTCCATTGTCATTTGTAGAAATATGAATGAAGGCTCGACTATTGGAAAAAAACAAATAAAGAATTAGAACAGCAATATGTAAACATGCTAGTACCAGGAATTTTAAAAATAGTTTTATATTTAAAAGAAAAAAAGAAAGGAAAAATCATTACCTTTTTTTATTATTATTAATAAACGTAGCCACAAGTATGTAGAAATATGGTAAAAGTAGCAAAGATATTTTTAGTTACAGTAGTTTGTATATACTAACTTTTCTGGTGGGGGTCTGCCATCTGCTTGTCTCCATGGAGATGTTACTATGTTGCCTGGACTGTTCCACAATATGGCATTAAACTTATTTATCTCCATGTAAACAAGCAGGTGATGCCACCAGGCCATGTTACAGGTCAGTTCAGGTCAGAGTCACACCACTTACAGCAAGAGGTGTTTTCTCTTTGCAATAAAAGAATAAATACAAAATACATTTAATGCCATACTGTGGAACATCCAAGTCAAATACTGTCCATCATCTCCATGGAGACAAGCAGGTTTTCACACCCCCTTCCCACCAGAATAGTTAACTAAAAAGAAACTTTATCTTTTTCTTGCTTATTGCTGTTACAAAATATGGCTGCATCTGACCACAATGTAAAAATAAACAAATGCTTGGGTGAGGTTCTATACAACATGAGGCTCTAAAACATGAACTATGCAACACACTTTCTCTAACTAAAATTGATTGAAAAACTGTAAAAACTTTGAAAAAGTCCATGAAATGAAAACATACCCGGTGGTTCAGTTGGCATTAAAGTGGTTAAAATCCCTGGGGTAGAAGTGGTCACGTTTCCAAATGGAGCTACTGTAGATGACATATTGCTGAGCGTGGTTGTATTTGTTGATACAGTTCCAGGGGGCGCTGTTGTAGATGCTGAAGTAAGACTTGAGTTAAAAATAGTAGTTGCATTTGATGGCATTGTAGTAGCTGATCGGAGTGTGGTTGTGATATTAGAATCCACATTCGGGAGAGCTGTAGTTGATATTTGCACAGTAGTTATATTGTTTAAAGTTGTGTTAGCTGGTTCCACTGTTGTTGCCGTGGTCAAAATACCAGTAGTTGTTGCATTGTCCGTAGATACACCAGTAGCAATCACTGAATTTGTAGTTTCACCTGTTGTAGTTGATATATTAGCGGTTGTTGATGTAATTGCAGTCATAGTTGTAGTTTCATTTGTAGTTACATTCAGTGTAGTTGTTGTAATCATAGACAGTGTAGTGGTTGCTAAAGCTGATGTTGCATTGGGTTCGGCTGTAGCGGTTGCCGAGGCATTGTTAATGGTAGTATTTTCAAAACTTGCAATCGTAGCAGTTGTAGTAACAGCTACAGTAGTTAGATTTGATGGAGTTATGGTTGTGGCTTGAGAAACATTAGTTGAAGCTACAGTTGTAACAGCGGATGTGTTTGGAGCTGTAGGGGCCAGAGTTGTATTTTGAAAAACAGTTGAAGTTGTTATATTTGACAAAGCAGTTGTATTTGACTGTTGTGTTGTGTGAGAAGCTGTAGTTGGAATGGCTGTAGTTGTAGGTAGGGCCCCTGCAGTAGATGTATTTGTAACAGTCGTTGTATTTGATGAAGTTATGGTTGTGGCTTGAGAAACACTAGTTGTAGATTGTACAGGTGTAGTTGTAATTGAAGAAACTATAGTTGATGTGGTTGGAACAGCTGTAGTTGTTTGAGCGGTTGGCGCAGTTGTGGTAGTAGCTGGAATGGTTGTAGTTGTAGTTACTATTGTTTGTGGAGCTGTACTGGTAGTTTGTGACACTGTAGTTGTGGTTGGAGCAGCTGTAGTTGTAACTGAAGAAACTGTAGTCGATGTGGTTGGGACAGCTGTTGTTATTTGAGCAGCTGGTGCAGTTGTGGTGGTAGCTGGAATGGTTGTAGTTGGTATTGTAGTTTGTGAAGCTGTACTGGTAGTTGTGATTGGAACGGCTGTAGTTGTTGTTGGAGCAGCTGTAGTTGCAGTTGGAGCAGTTGTAGTTGTAACTGAAGAAACTGTAGTTGTTTGAGCAGTTGGTGCAGTTGTGGTAGTAGCTGGAATGGTTGTAGTTGTAGTTGTAGTTAGTATTGTTGTTTGTGGAGCTATACTGGTAGTTGTGGTTGGAGCAGTTGTAGTTGCGGTTGGAACAGTTGTAGTTGTTTGAGCGCTTGGTGTAATTGTGGTAGTAGCTGGAATAGTTGTAGTGGTAGTTGTGGTTGGAGCAGCTGTAGTTGCGGTTGGAGCAAATGTAGTTATGGTACGCTGAGCGACTGTGATTGTTGTTGTTGTGGTTGTGACTGATGGAATTCCAGCTGTTTGAGCTGAGAAAGATTTGAAAATAAATTATAATATACATTACACCTGAACCAAAAATAAAGTACAATAATAGCTATTTTGCATATGTGTTTAATAAGTTTAACAATAATTTCTATTGGTGCATCCTGTGACCGAAAGTCTTAATAAATGCATAATTATTTGTATATTGCAAAATTAAAAAAAAAAATAATTCAAATCCAATTCTGTGAACTGGACAAAAGTTTTTTGTTTGTTTGTTTTTTGTCCTGTTGAATTGAATTTTTCTTGCTTTCTCTTGTTTTCTCTGGCTATGGATGACTGATGGTTTACACAAATATCTGTGAATTATAATTTTAATAGTTCTTTAGCCTTACATTATGAGCTATTTGAAATAACATCATACAATAATATGAATTCTAAACCTGTCATTAAATGTGATTACCAGACACAAATGAGCTCCAATAAATCTGTATTGTAAATCTTTACCTTGAGCGAGTAAAGCCATAAAGACGATAGATAATAAAGTAAAAATCCCCTTTTGGTCCATAGCTGCTGATTTTCCGCACTCCACTGAGTTTATTTGTGCGCTCCCACTGGCTGTGTCCTGTTAGCTCTGAGTCGCTCCTCCTGCAGCTGAACTCCAAGGCAGTCAAGCTGGTTAAAACTTCCGCTGTGAAATGCCCTGTGGCTGTGCATTTTATTACTTAAAGGTGCACTATGCAACTTTGTGGTTGGGGGTCCCTCACCTGCTTGTTTCTATGGAGATGTCATTGCTCTGCCTGGAATGTTCCACAGTGTGACATTAAACAGCTCTACCTTACATTTATTCATTTACAGGTGGTTTTATAACTCAGAAATACCTAGAAAAACAGGGATTCTGACTCTGAGCGGGGTCGCCTCTCCACAGATCTGACCTGTAACTTGCTCTGGTTTGGTCTCCATGATGATAGAAAGGTTTAATGCCATACTGTGAAAAACTGCAGACAAAGCAAAAACATCTACATCGAGAAAAGCATTTTGACGGACCCTCCATCAGAAAAGTTACACAATGCACCTTTAAATTACACCCCATCATGTAAGTGCCATTGCTAGAAAAAAGAGGCAGTTAAATTAAATGTTATTTTTTGTGTATTGTAATATACTTTCCCTCTAGTTGAGGTCTATTTGGTGAAATTTGAAAGAGAAATGGTGAAGTTTGCAAGGTTTCAGTTTGCAGAAAACATACTAAGACGATAGAGAACTGTTCTTCTAGATCAGGGGTCGGCAACCTTAAATACTCAAAGAGCCATTTGGACCGTCTCCCACAGAAAAGAAAACACCCGGAGCCACAAAACCCTTTTGACATCTAAACCAGCGCTAACCAGAGGAACTACAGGCAAAACTACAACTCCCAGAAAACGGACTACAACAAGCACCATCCTCCACTACAGCTCATAAGCACGAGTCTGAAGAGAATTATTTACACCTTTCAGTCTTTTCATCACAACAGTAGCAACATAAATAAAGTGCATGAGTGAAATAAAGAACTGCGCTGCACACGTACGACCTGCACACGTATAATCTCTGAAAAGTTTAACATGAACCATCTCCAACGTGATAGAAGCACAGAACAGACTCACCATAGGCAGAACATCCCTCAGTCACAGAAAGAACACGCATATTCCACTGAGTCCTGCCCTTTAGTCCGACAGAAGCTGACCGCATCAGCGGCACAAGGAGCAAGCTGTTTTTTCAGCTTCTAGTTTATGCAAATGAGCCATGTGGTTTTAAGTTTCTCTTCTGTATAACGTAAACATATGTACGCAAAGCTGCATTAAACACATTATTATTTGAGTCCTCCTCGTAGGAAATAAAAATACAAACTTAAATGATCCACTGTCGCGTGTACCGCGTGTACCAGTCTCATCAGCCGTGAAAGCAAATGAATCTGCCCACGTAGCATTAAGCGTTCTGTTTTCTTCAGAAACTTTTCTTTTCTTGGATTTATCCATCATTGGGCCGAAAATCATACTGCTGATGTAGGTGCCGGTAAGTCCGGGCTGCCAGTGTGTGCCGGGTGGTGCACATCAGCGGCTTTGACGCATGTTTTGAGTGACAAAAATATTAAAAACGTTTTATTTAAATGTTATAAGATTACCATTATCTACAATTTTAGATTTACATTTAAAAACGAACAAACTAAAATAAAAATACAATGTAATTAAATACTCGTTATTATTTTCCAAAGTCACAGGGAGCCACGACAGAACGATGAAAGAGCCACGTGCGGCTCTGGAGCCGCGGGTTGCTGACCCCTGTTCTAGATATAGTCCCACAGTCTTCAAGCAGGCGTCCATAGCAACAAAAGTTCAAATTAAACCAAAAGTGGACTAAAGTGATATGTTTTAACTCTTAAAACTTTGTACAGTTTACTTAATTTTAACATTTTTTTGCTATAGATGCCTGTTCTTTTTTGTGCAGTGAAGTCGATATTTACTGTAGAGAGATAGAACCTTGTCACCATTAATTTATCAAATATACTGATAATAATATATTGATTAAATTATGATTTTGGGGTTTTTTTGTATTGATTTACAGAGAAGGCTATGTTATATCATATGATACATACCAGTCACTTCCTCCAAGGTCACAGTAACCACATTTAGTAATTTATTCTATTTCTTTCAAAGAAACAAAAGATACATACAGTAGTAGTATACAATCATACAGACAGTTTCAATATAGAGTATATTATATTAGACAAACTGTACTGATACACAAGGGATTGTTGATGAAAAAATAAAAACAGCAAAGCAATACCAGCCTATTAAAGCATATATATCATGAAGCGTAGACATGTTTTCTCCTCTCATTTCAGACCCAAGTTTTGACTTTTACTTTGTTGTACTTGCAGGATGCACTCAGCCTCTGATCTGCAGCCTGGAACTGCATCCTTATTTGTGTACATGTAAATCAAGTCTAGACAAAGCACAGGCAATTGTACTACTAATGCTGCAGTAATGACCACTATTGTTTCAGAACATTCATTTTATGGCCTTTATGTCACATTTATATGGGAAAACAATACTCCTAAAACATTCATTCAGTTGACCTTCACATTTTAAAGGGAACAATGAGCCCTATGATTTTTAATGATTGAAATATGCTCCAAAATGCTACTGTTTGTAGAAGGAACTTGCTGATGAAAATGTCCATATTATAGGTAGAACTAGGGATTTGTACCGATTCTGATACTGATACTGGTATTGAATATCAGTACCAATCCAGGGTATTAGTTCCATGATATCGGTTCAGCCGATATCCTGGTTGGGGTTTTTATGGCGCTAGAATAGTGTCATTAGGTCACACGTGTAAATATTAACTGCGAGCGAGCAAAATATCTCCGCGCGAGGAGAAATCTGTGACATGCGCGCAAAACAACCGCTGGGGGCAGACACTCAAAAAGACAACGAGCCTCTTCCTGAATACGTCATTCTGCGCATGTGCAGCGCAGATCGGGTAGGAAGACCACGCCGGGCACCGACACACTAGCCGTGTCCTAATTCGAAGGCTGCAGCCTCCGGAGGCTGCAAAGGCCGGGTGCTCCGAAAGCTGTGCAGCCTGCGAACCAGCCTACGCGGACCGCAAGGCTGTGGTCGAAATGGGACAGGTCCAGTGCCGCTCCCGTCGCCCAGCAACCGAGACACGCTGCTAACGCTTATGCTAACGCTAATGCTAACAACACGCACCACGCAGATTACGCACACGGATCAATAACAAAGATTACGCCTGGGTAACTGAACTGTCAGATTTTGAGACCAAGTTATTCTAATAATTCTCATCCAAATCTTGTGACTAAAATGAAAACGTATGTTTAACTTTTGCAAAACAAAACTGTTATATTTCTGGGATAGATCTGAAATAGGCTAAATTACCTCAAAGTTTCAAATACAGTGATGAGGTATGCATTATTAATTATTACTATCATTATTAAATATTTTTATATTGACCAAGGATTAACTTTATACAGGGAATGCATTTAAATCAGTTTATAAAGAAAGACATCTCTCCTTTGAGAAAAGATGGTTTATTAAACAACCAAAGGAACTTCGGGAAATACTTTATCATAATGTGAAAAATCAAACATTAAACCCTTTACAAATATTCAATGCATTAATAAGTCATTAAAAACAGCTGTATGTCAGTGAACTCTCAAATTGTGTTCCCTTTTTGCTGAAGCAGGTGACAGTCCAAATTGAACAAATTAAAATATGATTAGGTGGATTACCACTGCTTAATTGCAGTACAATAGTACATTCTTATAGTACATGTAATTAATTACTATCAAAACAGACATCAAATAAGTGGCACATTTCACCTAGATTCAAATGTCAGTATAGACTGAAAAACATACAAAAAAACATATGAGCAAATTTTATGTTTTCAGTTTTGTCTCACACACTTGTTAAGGTCATATAAGGCCACATTTATCATGGGACACTTCCTCAGTGATTAAGATGTTTAGGTGCTCCTCTGCTAAGATGCAAAGAAACTACCATTTGACTATTTTACTTGTGCAGGAAATTAGAAGTTAAACCTAAACATCACTATTAGGACACATTAGGGACAGCAGCAGCACGTGCAGGAGGGAGGCCTGATGCAACCAGAGACCCCACAGGTCTTCTACAGTCAGCATGGACAGTGGAGACATGACCCAGTGCACTTGGACCACTCAGTGTGATGTGTCCCTTGTCTTCTGGAGGAGGAAGAGCAGAATGGGCCTTATGTCTGATTGATCAAAGTCCTGTCCTGCAGAGTGAAAACCTGTAATGACACACATTAAGAGAACTACAAAACTATTAGAGGAAAATGAGGTTCACAGTGCATGTACATTCAGATCCAAAGGCTGTTTATATAAATTGAAACATCTTAATTAATAGAGGAATCCCCCACATTTGAGAAAGGTGTATTTTCACAGTTAAATCATGATTTCAATATGAGCATGATTATTTTGCAGCCCTTATTATTACTGGAGTAATAAAGCAACATGTAACATACCTAATCAGGGGCAGGAGTCTGGGTCAGCACACCTCCAGTGCAGTGTGAGCTTCACTTTGTCATTTGCATTTGACCCATTTCATGAATCATGAACATCTCATCAGCCAACAGTTCTGTGGCCCCAGCAGTGTTGTGTCCTCATACAGGAGGCTGCAGATGAGAAAAGAAAATTCATATAAAACATTTCAAACAGTTTTCTCATTGTTATACTATTAGATGTGACAGACATAACAGACACAGGTGTCAAGTATCTACACCAGTGTCTGCACCTGTTCAATGAGCCTAATGTCCATCGTAAATCTGACCTGTCCAGGCAGTGTTATTTACCCTTCACTTTACAAACATGCACGGATTGTAAAAAGCAGATAATGTATTCCCAGAATTAAATGCATACGATGGAGGCTTATATTACGTGATTTACAAGTAAATATAAGCTGTATATAGTCTATAGCTACCCTGATTTTCTTCTCAATAAAAGGACTTCACGCTCCGTACTGATGATCATGTGTGTCAATATTTATTCTCTCGTTAACACCGTGAAAACTAAGACACCGACAGAGAAAACAGCTCAGCTTTACAGACAATATCTTAAACTACATATATAATACAAAACAATATATTACCGTGTTCGCCTATACGTTTCCAGCGGTAGATAAGTAGCATTTCTTGGTGTATTTTCTTTACACATTCCTGCTTTCTCTCTATCATTTTTTCTCTCTTTCACAGCTACTCTTTTTCTCCGTTTACTTCCGGGGCAAAGTAAACGTCACATGGTAAATATTTTTACAAATAAATTGTATGAAAATAAACAACAGTGTTGTTCTGACATCTCAACAGACAACAACAGAGCAACAACAACTTATAACCATGAAAACAAATATACTGACACCATCATCAGCTACATAGTCAAACTGTCTTTTAAGTTTAATGCATGAAATAATGTGTGTTTTTATCTTACCTCCGAGCTACACTGGCCAAGTGTTTACGTGTTTACATGAAAACGTCCTCCTCGTAGTTTCATTAATCCCTCCGTGGTTTTCTTTTCCCCTGGCAGTAAAAACATTATTAGTGTTTGATGGAAATCTGTCCAAATATGAAAGTTTGAGCGGACTTTTCATTGCGTTAGCTGCAGATTACTAGCCAAACTTTTACCTCAAAGCTCCGAGGTTCACGCAGTTAAAAACAAACTTATTTGACAGTTTTGTGGTTTATGGCCGTATTTTACATTTACAGTTGTGTTAGTGATGATTTCCTAAAGTTAAAAGTGTGTACTCACATGTTTTCTCCGCTCTCCGGACGGGCTTTTTGCTCCGTGTTTTCTCTCCGTGTTCTCGTGTGCACTACAGCGCTGAACTCTAAAGTCTGCAGAAGGTCGCATGATGGTGTTTTAAAAGGCTACAACGCAAACTTCGCTTCCATGTCTTGATGTGACACCTGGCAGGGCATGTTGTCGGTGCCCGGCGTGGTCTTCCTACCTGATCTGCGCTGCACATGCGCAGAATGACGTATTCAGGAAGAGGCTCGTTGTCTTTTTGAGTGTCTGCCCCCAGCGGTTGTTTTGCGCGCATGTCACAGATTTCTCCTCGCGCGGAGATATTTTGCTCGCTCGCAGTTAATATTTACGCGTGTGACCTAATGACACTATATTGGTGCCATAGTTTAGACCCACTTTTGATGGCACTAGTGTGAACGATCTCTTAATCTTCCAGGACTAAATAAACACAATGGGAATTTTATTTTTTTATTTAAAGGTAGAGTATGTAACTTTCTGTAGGTGTCACCTGCATGATTCAATGGGAATATAAAGTTAAAATCACTTAGGAACAGTCTCCATGGAGACAGGGGAATACTGAGGAATATTATAGTCAAAGGAACATCACTTCCATCCAGAGTCAGGTTTGTGGAGATGCGAGGCCGCTCACATTAAGGACACATGATTTTTAATTTGTCTATAGTCGGTGTTTTGGCTAAAAAGTTACATACTGTGGCTTTAAAGTGGTTATTTTACTCAAATACGGTATGTCTGTTAACTTCAGATTTTCTTTCTGATTGTAACTAAAGCCGTTTAAAGACTACACACACGTGCGTGTTGACTCAGACCTGCCTTCTGTTGTCTGCACTGGGTTTTCCCATTTAAAAATCCCATTGTTATTGAATGTTGAACCTCTGACGAACAAGGTCACCTCAGAACCACACAAAGGCATTTCACCTACGCACAAATATGAGGAAGTGACTTTTCCAGTAATACAACCCACACACGTCGGAACAGGTGTTAGGATTTAAAGGTGCCGTACCGAATTTTTACTGTCTTAAAACAACCACTAGCATGTTAATAGTGCACTTCCTGATTCTTGGACAATAAAAACTCTTTATACACAGCAGACTTATTTTGACCTCAAGTGCTGCGTTTACAATATATCTGTACTGGGGAAAGACACTGTGCTGTCCTCGCCCCAAGCTACTGTCTTTGCAAGGCTAGACTGCGAGTTAACGGCGCTCCAATAAACAGAACTTTTTGGGGTTTTTTTTGCTCATTTATTGGAGAATGGCAATCAACCATTGTCCTCTTTGACCAACCGTAAAACTGAAACAAAAATGAAATACAAAACATCATAACTACTTAACTTTCACCAGAAACGAACATATAATATAACAAATCAGAATCAGAAATCAGAATCAGAAAAGCTTTTATTGCCATTGTCAGTGAACACAATTCACAGACTAGGAACTTGCTTTGGTGATAAGGTGCAACATAGAACACTGAATAATAATAATAATAATAATAATAATAATAATAATAATACAAGTAGAGATATCACAGTTATAAAGGATAATAATAATAATAATGATAATAAAGTATCACTATTTGAATAAAGTAAGAGCATGCAAAAAGATTAAGATATATAATAAAAATAAAAATATTCAAGTATATACAGAGCATCAGAACAACAGTGCAAACCGACAGTGCAAAGAGCAAGTGACGTGACATGACTTATTTAAAGTGACTGGTATTATAAAGTGTCCTTAGTACAGGTGTTATAAGTGTTCATAAAGTGTTTATGAGTCCAACGGCAGAGGGGAAGAAACTGTTCTTATGGCGAGAGGTTCTGGTCCGTATGGACCGTAGCCTTCTGCCAGAGGGAAGTGGCTCGAATAGTCCATGTCCAGGGTGAGAGGGGTCAGCTGCTATCCGGCCTGCACGCCCCCGAGTCCTGGAGACGTACAGGTCCTGGAGAGATGGAAGGCTACAGCCGATCACCTTCTCAGCAGAGCGCACAATGCGCTGCAGTCTCTGTCTGTCCCTGGCAGTGGCCCCAGCGTACCACACAGTGATGGAGGAGGTGAGGATAGACTCAATGATGGCCGTGTAAAACTGCACCATCATCTGGGCAGGCAGCTTGGCTTTCCTCAGCTGCCGCAGGAAGTACATCCTCTGCTGGGTTTTCTTGATGAGGGAGCTGATGGTCGGCTCCCACTTGAGGTCGTGGGTGATGCAGGTGCCCAGGAAGCGGAAGGAGTCCACAGTGGTGATGGAGGAGTCTGTCAGGGTGAGGAGAGGCAGGGGGGCTGTGACTTTCCTGAAGTCCACGATCATCTCCACTGTCTTCTGGGCGTTGAGCTCCAGGTTGTTGCTGCTGCACCAGGACACCAGCCGGTCCACCTCCCTCCTGTAGGCAGACTCATCGCTGTCCGAGATGAGCCCGATGAGGGTGGTGTCATCCGCAAACTTAACCAGTTTCACGGAGTCGTGGCTGGAGGTGCAGCAGTTGGTGTACAGGGAGAAGAGCAGGGGAGAAAGTACACAGCCCTGTGGAGATCCTGTGCTTATAGTCCGAATGTCCGAGACATTCTTCCCCAGCCGCACGCACTGCCTCCGGTCCGTCAGGAAGTCAGTGATCCACCTGCAGGTGGAGTCAGGCACGTTGAGCTGGGCGAGCTTGTCCTGGAGCAGAGCAGGGAGGATGGTGTTGAATGCAGAGCTGAAGTCCACAAACAGGATCCTGGCGTAGGTTCCCGGGGAGTCCAGATGCTGAAGGATGAAGTGGAGGGCCAGGTTGATGGCGTCGTCTACAGACCGATTGGCTCTGTAGGCGAACTGCAGAGGGTCCAGGAGGGGGGAGGTGAAGGACTTGAGGTGAGGCAGAACCAGGCGCTCAAATGACTTCATGACTACAGACGTCAAATGACAGACACATTAATGCTTTTAACACTGTACTTACAGTGTTAAAAGCATTGGGAAAGACTGCACGGCGGCGTCCTCTTCTTCCATCAGTGATCCAGTGACTATGTGCTCCATGGAGCCCAAATTGGGAGTTATGGACTCAACAGGACTAAATACCCAGCAAGTAAATGAACTCTCTCATATCACAGACATAGATGCTCATAAGGTTAAAGAATCATCAAAGTTCAGAAATCCGGTTGTTAAAAAGCATAGGCGTTTGAAAATATTTAACACACTTAATAATGCCAGGATAATTTGGGACCCAATTTATAAGAAGAAAGGTTTACTAGGGGGACATCTGAATATTCGTAGTATGGTATCAAAACGCGAACAATTAGAGCATTTGTTAAATGATTCAAACATAGATTTTTTTGGACTGTCTGAGACTTGGTTAACCAGTACCTCTCCTGAATCTGCAATATCCCTACAGGGTTTTAATGTTTTTAGAAAGGACAGGGTTCAAGGAAAAGGAGGGGGTGTACTACTATATGTCAAAGATAAATTAAAATGTAATCCTATTGTATGGCCCAGTAACGCATTAGAATGTGTTGGTGTAAATATTTCTCTTTCTGCTGAAATGACATTAACTGTAATCTGCCTTTATCGTAAACCTACAACTAAAAGTGATTTCTATGATCAACTTAAAGATCTTCTTAAAACGTGTAATCATGAAAAGGAAATTATATTATTTGGCGATTTCAATATAAATTGGAATGATAAAAAAGACAGGAAAAATTTAAAATTAATAACTGATCAGTTCAATTTTACGCAATTAATTGAAAAGCCGACCAGAATTACAAATCATTCTGCGTCTAGAATTGATTTACTCTTTTCAAATAAACCTGAGAGAATTACAAAAACACACAATTTGCTAACTGGCCTTTCAGACCACAATGCCATCTTTTGTACAAGGAAACTAACCAAGCAGCGATTTGATAATGCAGTTTCCAATTATAAAGGAAAACAACAGCCAATACGGGGAGTCCCTAAAAGTGAACAACAAAATTTGGAAAATGCTCTTAAAAATTTAAATTGGGAAAGTATAATATCGTGTGATGATACTGAAATATGCTCTGAGGTGTTTCTCAAAGAAATACAGGATGTTTACATGTTGTTTTCAAAAATACTAAACCGTAAAGGAAAAAAATCTCAATCTGTCCCATGGCTAAATTCAAATTGTTTAAAGCTTATGAAAAATAGAGATCTATTGTTAAAAAAATTTGTCCGTTCAAAATTGTCCATAGACAGATTAAATTATACAACAATGAGAAATAAGGTAATAACTGAAATGAGAAGGGCAAAAGCAAATTTTTTTATTACGATAATGGAAAACGCCCGTGGAAATGGAAAACTAATTTGGCAGAATATTAACAAACTTATAGTAAAACAAAAAAGGAAAGGTGGTGATTTGGAGCTAAGGATAGGAAATGAGCTTATCCAAGCACCTAATGTATTAGCGGAAGAACTTAACTCATTTTTTTTTTTTAAGATCTGTAGAAGAAGTAGCAGCATGTTTTACTACACCTGAGTCAATAAGTGTTTCTATAAAAAATGAAGAAATGTTTGAATTAAAACCAATATCAGACGCAGAAGTTATAAATATTATTACAGTTATGAAAACTTCAAAGGCAAAGGATTACTTGGGTTTTGATTCTGGATTTTTAAAAACACATAAAATGTCATTAGCAAATCCACTTAAACATCTAATTAATCTATCTATAAAACACTCCATTGTACCACAGACCTGGAAGAGAGCTATTGTAACTCCGATTTTTAAAGCAGGTGATAAAAGTGATATGAATAATTATAGACCAATAAGTATATTGCCTGTGTTTTCCAAGGTACTGGAAAAATGGGTTGCAGGGCAGCTAATTGAACACCTTAATAGTGGCCTGGCTCCTTTGCATCCCATGCAATTTGGCTTTCGTCAGTACCATTCGACTGAAACTGCAATAACAATGTTTTTGGAAAAAGTTAAAATTAAATTAGATAGAAATAATTATGTAGGGGCAGTATTTTTAGACCTGAGAAAGGCATTTGATGTTGTAGATCATGCTGTGCTTCTGTCAAAGTTGCATTCTTTTAATTTCTCTGACCAGGCTATAAAATGGATGGCTTCATATTTGTCCGACAGAAAACAGTGCACTGTGGTCAATGGAGCGAAATCATCGTTTGCAAATTGTCCACTAGGGGTCCCCCAGGGATCAATTCTGGGGCCGATTTTATTTTCCCTGTTTATTAATGATTTACCGGATGTTTGTAAGGATGTGGACATACAATTATATGCAGACGATGCAGTGATCTATACAAGTGCAAAATCAACAGAAGAAGCAGCTCAAATTCTCTCTTTAGCTCTAGGACATATTCAGAGTTGGCTTAACAAATCTTGCCTTCTCCTGAATACACAGAAAACAGTTTGTATGATGTTTTCCAAAAAAGTTACAAACATCAGACGTTCTAACGTATTTTTTGGAGACCATGAACTGCAACTGGTAACAGAATTCAAATATTTAGGTGTCCTGTTGGATTCCACACTTTCCTTCAAGAAACATGTCAAAATGATATCTCGCACAATTAAGTGTAACATCTCCAATTTTAATCAAATTAGAAGATTTTTAACAGATAAAGCTGCTATGATGTTTTTGCACTGTATGATTTTCTCCCATGTAAGCTATTGTATAACAAGCTGGTCTCTGACAGGGGTGACAATTCTAAAACCAGCAGAAGGGCTATATAAAAAAGCCTTGAAAATTATGGACAAAAACCCTTCACCTTTCATCACTGTAACATCCTTTCAAAGTATAATCTCTTAAGTTTTGAAAATTTCATAAAATTTAAAAATGTATGTCTTATATACAAGAGCTTACATGGGCTGGCACCACCACCTTTAAAAGAATACATTAAACACAGGAGCATTTCATTAAGAACTACCAGAGCAATAAGTAGAGGTGACTGTGAGGTTCCAGTGAGAAAAACTACTTTTGGTCAAAATGTTCTATCATATAAGGGTTGTGGCCAGTGGAACAGTCTGCCCACTTTTGTAAGAGAGGCACCTACCTTTACAATGTTCAAAAGTTACCTAAAGGAGTGGCTACGATCAACTCAAACATGTGAGCACAATGTATAAGAACAGTAACTTTAGGGCTTGGTGCAATACATTCAGCACTTTAGGACTGGTGCAATGTATTAAGCACTTTAGGGCAGGTGCAATACACTCAGCACTTTAGGACTGGTGCAGTGCACTTAGCACTTTAGGACCTGTGCAATACATTCAGCACTCAGCACTTTAGGACTTGTGCAATACATTCAGCACTCAGCACTTTAGGACTTGTGCAATACATTCAGCACTCAGCACTTTAGGACTTGTGCAATACATTCAGCACTCAGCACTTTAGGACTTGTGCAATACACTTAGCACTTTAGGACTAGTGCAATATGAATTGTGTAACTCTCCTGAGTTTTTTGATTGTGAATCGCTCCTGTGTGTAATCTGTGTTTTTAATGTATTGTTCTCTTGTTTTATTGTTTGTGTGACCTTGTAATTGGCACCATCAACCTGTCCAGGGACAACAGATGGAAATTAGCCTGTGGCTATAATCTGGCATATTTACATATGTATCATATGTTCATTAATGTGCACTGTCCCTTTCAAATAAATAAATAAATAAATAAATAAATAATGTTAAAACACAGTGGAGCACTTCACCGAGCAAGATGGCGCCTGTGTGTGGCCCCGCCACTGCTTGGCTACCTGTATGCCGTCTCACTGGCTTTATTATAACAATTTATGCTGTCATATCAGCCCTAATCTCCTGTGATTATGTCTCTGCTGTGTGGACCTACGATCGCGCCGCTCTGTTTCAAATCAAAGATTCAATGGAGCTCTGCTTTAAAGACTGGGAGGGCTACAGACAAACTTTCCCTCCACCGTTTGAGTGCCCGCCCGCCTCACCTGAATACCTGTGGCTGCTCCGAGACCCAGGAAATCCAAAGAAGAGGGCGAGGAAAAGAGGCTCCAGAGCTGGGGTCCAGGTTGTGATTAGACGAGCGGCTCGGAATCCCGGTGTCTCCAGCCCGGACAGAGCACGCTATAGATGGCTGCAGCATATCCCGATGCTGTATGAAGCGTGTGGAAACGCTGCCTCGCCGCCGTTTCCTCAGCCGCTACAGGCTGATGGACGGGAGATCCGACAGCGCTGGAATCGCGGTGGCCGAGCTGCGTGGACCGCGGTGTCGCCTTGGCTGTTGTTTACGTCGTTGGACCAACGCCTGTCCTGCCGCCGGTATAGCTGGAGGTCACGTGGCCGCACGCCATGTCTGCGGTCAATCTCAGTGCGACGAGCGGACAGCGGTACTGTGACGTCACCACCGTGTCGGATTGGACTGCTGAATGCGCGGTCCATTGCAAGTAAATCTTTCTCACTCAATGAACTTTTCACCGGTGAGAAACTGGATTTCATGTTCCTCACAGAAACCTGGCAGAGAGATGGCGAGTTCATTCATCTAAATGAGCTCTGCCCTGCTGGCTGCTCTGCTGTGGGGATGCCCCGCCCCTCCGGTCGAGGCGGAGGTCTTGCTGCTGTGTACCAGGACAGGTACACATGCAGAGTGATAAGCACTGAGCACTTCTCCTCATTTGAATCACTACTGACAAAAGTTGGCACATCTAACACTTTTTATTGCATTTTGATTTATCGTCCCCCTGGCCCTGCTGGTGTCTTTTTAAATGATTTTAATGACTTTTTATCTTCTTTAATAAAACTGGAAAAAGTCTTAATCCTTGGGGATTTTAACCTGCACATTGATGATGACTCATCCAGCCCAGCAGTGGATCTTTTATCAATGACTGAAGCTTTTAACTTTAAACAGCATGTAACTGGTCCTACACACGTAAAGGGTCACACTCTGGACTTGGTCTTCTCGCTTGGCCTTCAGGTTTCTAACCTGTGTATTGAGGATGTACATATGAGTGACCACTGTTGTGTACTATTTGACCTCCTCACTCCCCCTGAGCCTCTGGCTTTAAAGACTAGGTCACAAAGACGTATAATTACGGAGAGTACTGCAGAGAGTTTCTGTTCCATGTTTGACCCAAGTGTTGTAAATGAAGGTTTTGATGTTGATGACCTTATACACAACTTTAATAGTCACTGTGCAGCTGTTTTAGATGATGTGGCACCCCTTAAGTCCACTAAGGTCTCTCAGAAAAAGACCTGTCCTTGGATAAATGAGAGTACCTTGAAGCTCAGGCGATTATGCCGCAAAACCGAGCGTTTATGGAAATCTACTAAACTTGAGGTGCATAGACTACATCTGAAAGAACTAATTGCTTTTTTAAATGACAAGATTAGAGTTGCCAGGTCTGATTATTTTGCACAGTTAATAGCATCAAGCAAGAAAAATCCCAAAGTGTTATTTGACACAATAAATTCTTTAGTGTCTCCTGCTGTACAAACTGCGCCTGTGCTTTGTAAAGCAGATTGCAATGATTTTTTACTCTTCTTCATTGATAAGATTAGAGACATTAAATCAAAAATTCCACCACCTTCTCTCTGTAATCCAGCTCCTGCTGAGCCTGCCTCCCACACCTGGTCCTCTTTTGAACCTGTGTTAGTAGAGGACATATCAGCTCTGATGCTCAAAATGAAACCGGCCTTTAGCTCGTCTGATGTCCTTCCGACCAGGCTCTTTATGAATGTATTTAATGTGATTGGTCCATGGGTGACAAAAATATTTAACATGTCCCTCTCATCGGGTGTGTTCCCTATTTCATTTAAACATGCGGTTGTGGAACCCAAACTTAAGAAACCCTGCCTTGACCCGGCAGAGCCAAAGAACTTTAGGCCAATATCTAAGTTGCCCTTCATGGCCAAAATATTAGAAAAAGTGGTGGCCAATCAACTTACATTCTTTCTTGAGTCACACAGCATCTATGACACCTATCAATCTGGGTTTCGGAAACACCACTCCACTGAAACAGCTCTGCTTAAAATGTCTAGTGACATCCTAATGTCTGCTGACTCCGGGAGATGTACTGTTTTAGTCCTGTTAGACCTGTCCTCGGCCTTTGATACGGTCGACCATCACATCCTGATAAACAGGCTGAGGGATATGCTTGGGATGGGTGGCTCTGTATTGGAGTGGTTTTCTTCTTATTTGACTGCCAGGAGCTTCAGTGTGTCTGTGAACCACATAATGTCTGACCCTGCTGAGTTGACTTATGGATTGCCCCAAGGTTCTGTCCTAGGACCGATCCTGTTTTTGCTGTACATGCTCCCCCTTGGCAGGATTATTCAACAATTTAATGACGTCTCATATCATCTGTTTGCAGACGATATTCAGCTTTACTGTTCTTTTAAGACCTCTGAGGTTCATAAGCTGAGCTCCCTGACAAACTGCCTGTCACACATAAAACAGTGGTTATGTGATAACTGTTTACAGCTAAACTCAGAAAAAACTGAGACACTGATCATTGCCCCAGATAGGGCTGTTCCAGGCATCAAACAGTATTTAGGCGATTTGAGCCAAGTAACGAAACCTTGGTTGAGAAATTTAGGAGTCATCTTTGATGGAGCTATGTCTCTACAGCACCACACTAAACAATTGCTAAAGAGCTGTTTCTTCCAGCTACGCAACATCTCTAAACTCAGGCCAATGGTTTCTAAACATGATCTGGAGATGATAATCCATGCTTTTGTGTCTTCGAGACTAGACTACTGTAATAGTCTGTTCACCTGTTTAACTAAAAAGGAGTTGACTCGCTTACAGCTGGTCCAAAACTCTGCTGCGAGAATCCTGACGCGGACAAGCAGAAGAGAGCACATCACTCCGTTTTTAAAATCTCTTCACTGGTTGCCTGTTTCTTATCGGATAGATTTTAAAATCCTGGTCCTGACATTTAGGGCGCTACATGGGCAGGCGCCTTCTTACATATGTGACCTGATTCAGCCCAACAGATCAGCGAGAAGCTTGAGATCTTTAGAACAGAACCTTTTAATTGTCCCTCGCACACACTTTAAGACCCGAGGAGATAGATCCTTTCAAGCAGTTGCTCCCAGATTGTGGAACAGGCTTCCCCCCCACTTGCGCTCACTAAACTGCGCTAATACATTCAAAAAACAACTAAAAACATTCTTTTTTAGACAGGCGTTTCAGAGCCACTAGACTTAGGGTTGCTATGACAGACTGTATTTTGTTATCACGTCTTTATTGCTCTGTATTTTATTTATTTTATTTTTATGCTGTTGTCTTTTACTGTAAAGCACTTTGTGACCTATGTCTGAGAAAAGCGCTATAGAAATAAAGTTTACTTACTTACTTACTTACGGACAAATGTAGTCCAAGGCAACACTCGTATTAAGGGAACTTAACACACGAACAACTCGGCACTACATTCAGCCATTTTTGACTCTCACGTGTAGTTTAGCAAAACAAAACAACAGCACTGCGCAACCACACGGGGCCGCTGTAAGCAAACGTAAGAATTACTAAATCAATTGAAAAACCTTACAATTTGAAATGGGCAGAACACTCCCCGTCTGGTACAATCTAAATTGTGCCACTAAAAATAACATTACCATTAAACATTTTGAAAAATAAAATAACTGTTACACAGTCTAGTTTTCATCTGGTAAAAGTAAAACCATTTCTGTAATAGGTCTCAAAAACACTTTTACATTTCCATCTTTTACAGTTTTCACTTCTGCTTTTCTAATCTTACTGTCCTTACTCTGAATCGTTTTTATAACACGTCCCATTGACCATTCATTTCTGTGTGCTAAAGAGTCTTTCAACAACACAATGTCTCCAACATTAATATTTGCCTTCTCATCTGTCCATTTTCTCCTCTGTTGTAGAGTTGAAAGGTATTCACTTCTCCATCTTTTCCAAAAAGAGTCTGCAAGACACTGCACTTGCTTCCATTGTTTTGAATGAAGCTCCTGTGGTGCAAAACTCCCTGTTGGTGCAGATAGCGCATTTGTTTTTTGGGTCAGGAGCATTGCTGGTGTTAGAAGGATTGGATTGTCTGGGTCTGTTGACACTGGTATGAGCGGCCTTGCGTTCATTATTGCCATTACTTCTGCCATGAACGTATTTAACACTTCATGCGTCAGTTGAATGTGTGAGGCTTTTAAAAGAATACCATCCAAAATCCGTCTGGCGACTCCGATGAGTCTCTCCCAGGCCCCACCCATGTCTGAGGAGTGTGGAGAGTTGAACAGCCACGTACATCCTTTTTCTTGTAGAAATGCGTTAAGTGTTGTATCTTTGTTGTTGATTTTCAGCTCGTTACATGCTCCGATGAAATTAGTACCTCTATCAGAGCGTAGTATCTGTGCTGGTCCACGGATACTGAAAAACCTTCTCAGTGCATTAATAAAACTTGATGTTGACATTGATTCTATTAGTTCTATGTGAACAGCTCTTGTGGTCATGCAAGTGAAAAGTACAGCCCAGCGCTTACTGTCTGCACTTCCTCCCCTGGTGCGGCGAGTCATAACAGACCAGGGGCCAAACACATCTAGTCCTACACTAGTGAATGGTGGCATAGCTGACAGCCTATCATCAGGTAAGTCTGCCATCTTTTGAACCTGCAGCTTACCTCTGAGCCTTTGACATGTTACACACTTGTGAATAACAGAAGATATCAGTCTTTTGCAGCCAATAATCCAAAATCCAGCTCCTCTGAGTGCTCCTTCTGTTATGTGGCGACCCTGATGTGCTATTTTATCATGGTAATATCTCACAAGAAGTACAGCTATATGGTGCCTATGTGGAATAATGAGTGGATGTTTCTCTTCTTGTGTCAGATTTGCAAGTGCTAAGCGTCCTCCTATTCTGAGGAGTCCCTCTTCATCATTGAGAGGGTTTAACTTTTTCAGACTGCTTTGTTTTGGGAGTGGTAGATTTTCATTTATGCACCTGTACTCTTCTTTGAATGTTTCCTTTTGCACTGTGTGAATGACAAACTTTGCTGCTCTGGACAGTTCCTCTACAGTGTTGCTATCATTAAAATGCTGCCATCCTTTACACTTGACGTCCACTGTTTTCTTGTATGATGCTGCAACACGTTTCAGTGATGCAATAGTACGACACAGTCTGATCCAATGTGAAAATCTTTCAAAACGACATGACTCTATTTGGGTTGTAGAAGCTTTAGTGATAAAAGTCTTAACCTCTGGTCTAATCTCTGTGTCTGAGTCCGGTTCTATGAGATCGAAAGAGTCGGGATGTGATGCCTCTAAACCTGGCTGTGTCAGAAAGGAAGGACCACTAAACCATTTAGTATGAGGTAAAGTGGAAGCTGCAATAGGTCTGGTGGCATTGTCTGCTGGATTGTTGCTTGTAGCTACGTAATGCCATTGTGTAGGATGTGTAGTCTTCCTTATTTTTGTCACACGATTAGCTACATAAGTGTAAAACCTCTTTGTGTTGTTATGTATGTAACCAAGGACAATCTTACTATCTGTGAAAAAATGGACAGAATCTATTTCAATGTCTATTTCGTCTCTAATAAGTTCAAATATCTCTACAGCTAAAACTGCTGCACATAACTCAAATCTTGGTACTGTGTGTGCAGGTCGTGGAGCTACTTTAGACTTGGCCATAATAAAACCTGTGTGCCACTGACCTTCACTGTCGAGGGCTCTCAGATATGCTACTGCTCCAATAGCCATGGTGGACGCATCTGAGAATATGCACAGTTCTTTTTTCACTGCAGTTAATTGGGAGAATGGAAGGTAGCATCTCGGTATTTGTAGCTGCTCAAGATCTTTCAAAGAGTTTTTCCATTTGTTCCACTCATCTTCTCTCTCTGCAGGAAGTGGTTCATCCCAGTTGTTTTGCTCTGTGGTCAGTTCACGGAGAAGAGCTTTTCCTTGTATTGTAATTGGTGACACAAAACCTAGTGGGTCGTATAAACTGTTCACAGTGGCCAGTACACCTCTCCTAGTGTATGGTTTTTGCTCTGTGCTGACATGAAATGTGAAACTGTCATTTTTTAGATTCCAGAGGACTCCTAGGCTTCTCTGCAGGGGTATGTTGTCTAACTCTAAATCCAAGTCCTTTAAATCTTTTGCTCGCTCGGCAGTAGGAAATGCTTCCACTACTTTGTGGTCATTAGAGGCTATTTTATGTAGTTTTAAATTTGATTGAGCCAACATATTTTGAGCGTTTGTCAGTATCTCAACAGCTTCCTCTGAGGTTGCTGTGGATGCAAGTCCGTCATCTACATAAAAATGTCTCATAATTAATTGTTTTGCGTCTTGTCCATGTTCATTCTCACCCTCAGCTGCAGCACGTCTCATACAATAAATTGCCACAGCTGGGGAAGGACTATTTCCAAAGACGTGGACTTTCATTCTGTAGTCTTGGATATCTTTGCTCGGATCATTGTCCTCATGCCAGAGGAATCTGAGATAGTCCCTATGATCTTCTCTCACTACAAAACAATAGAACATCTGCTGCACATCAGCTGAGAATGCTACAGGCTCTTTCCTAAAACGCATAAGTACACCTAATAGCGTATTGTTGAGGTCAGGCCCACTTAGCAAAACTTTGTTAAGTGATTGTCCTTCAAACTCTGCACTTGAGTCAAATACTACCCTCAGCTGGTCAGGTTTTTGCGGATGGTACACACCAAAGGATGGTAAGTACCAGTGTTCTTTGTTTGAGTTCAAAGGTGGAGCAGGCTCTGCATGGTCATTGTCCAGCATGTTTTGCATGAACTCTATGTATTGCCTTTTCATTTCAGGTTTGCGATCCAGTGTCTTTTGGAGAGACTGGAAACGTGTGAGCGCTTGCTTTCTGTTACTTGGAAGGCAAGGTCTGGGGGAGCGAAATGGCAATGGCGCCACCCAGCTGTTATTTTTGTCCTGATACACCTCTCTTCTCATTATGTCAATAAAGACCTTATCCTCTACTGACAACGCTGGTTTGTCATCATCTTTCGTTTTATCAAAAACAGTTTGTCCTAGATGATCAGCATGTCCATTTACGTCATTTTGGGGGTCAAGTGCTGAAGTGAAATTGGATTGAGAAATATAACCACTTGACTCTTTAATTTGAAATGTGTTTGGACATGGGCTCAAATAAGAAGCTCGACCACTCTCGAGAACATGTGTTTTCATAACATTCACATTTGGGGGTTTGTGGGTTTTCCCCAGACAGGCTTCGCCCACTATAACCCACCCTAAGTCCAGACGCTGTGCATAGGGCAAACTGTGGGGGCCATTAATTCTCTCTCTGACTTTATGCACTTGTATAATATCTCGTCCTAAGAGCAGTAGGATAGGAACATGCTCTTCTACAGGAGGTATTTTGTCAGCTACCTTCTGGAGGTGTGGGAACTGCATCGCCACTTTTGGAGATGGAATCTCTTTTCTATTGTCCGGAATCATGTCACACTCGATCAAGTTTGGCAGTAGGAGTTTAACTTTGCCATCAACTGACTCAATCATAAAGTTTACTGCTGTCCTGCCGACATTATCTGACAGTCCTGAGCATGTTCTGAGTGTGTACATGTCAGACTGAGTCTGAATGTTGAAGAGCTCAAAAAACTGTGACTTTGCAAGTGACTTGTTACTTTGTTCATCAAGTACTGCGTACACTTTCTTGGCTTGTTCTCTTTTGCCTGCAGGATAGATTAATACTGGACTAATCTTGGAGCATGAGTGGGGACTATTTGCATCTCCACATATCTCAGTGCATTTAGAGACTACAGAGACACTTGTACTATCCTGTGTCTCCCCGCCATCATCTCTATCTGGCTCAGCGCTCTCAGTTGGTACAGGAGGTGAACCTGGGTATAATGCTGTCAAATGTCTGTCACTACCACAGTCCATGCACTTTATTTGTACTTTACAGTCTTTTGCTATATGCTGAATAGAGCCGCAGCATCTAAAACAGATCCTATTGTCTTTTAGAAATGATTTGCGCTCATCTATTGGTTTGGCTCTAAAAGTTTTGCACTTTTTGAGAGGATGGGTTTTTTTGTGTATTGGACAGAGTTTATCAGGACTTTCTGTCAGCTTACTGTAACTATTTTGTACCAAATTAGAATTTGTTGGAATATCTGTTTTGTGCACACTTATTACTTGCCTGTTGTTGCCTCTGAAGCTTTTCTCATTTTTATAGCTTGTGCTGACAGGTGTGATGACAAAGCTTGGATCGTTTCTTATCTTTGCCTGTTGTCTCACGTAGCTGGAGAAGACATTGAAAGGGGGAAAGGCAACTTTGTGTTCCTCCTTGTATCTGGCTCCTGTCACAATCCACTTTTCCTGTAAACCGTAAGGTAGCTTTTCCACGATGGGGTTTACTCCACGAGCTGTGTCCATATATGAAAGTCCTGGTAAATATCCACCATCTTTGGCACATTCTATTTCCTGTAAAATGTCGCCCAGCTCTCTTAACTTCACATTGTCTTTATTATTGAGTTTAGGAAACTGTTCAAGCTTATTTAGCAGTGCATTTTCCACTACTTCAGGAGACCTGTAACTTTCCTCAAGTCTTTCCCACACAAGTCTTAGAGCTGCTGTTGGGTTGAAAACATGTACTGAGCGTATTCTTTTTGCTTGCTGACTAGATTCAACTCCAAGCCACTTTATAATCAGATCTAGCTCTTCTTGGGCTGTAACATTCAAGTCTTTAATGGCATTTTGAAATGACGCCTTCCACGCCCAGTAGTTCTCTGGGTGTTCATCAAACTGCATAAGTCCTGTGCTCAGCATCTCTCTGCGTGTCAGGTACCTGGTGATGTCTTGGACACCCTGGATCTCTGGTGGTGCATGTTTGGTGTTGTACGTATACAGTTTAGGGGGATTCAAAGTCTCTGAGTGACAAGCTTTTTCTTCAGCTTTAATGTGCACATTACTTTGTGTACTTTTATTATCCATAGCCATTTCACATTGTTCACGTGCTGCTTTATGACAGGTTTGTGGATCCACAGTGAATGTAAATCCCTCAAAGCAGTGATCTGAGTGTTTTTGTACATACTCTGCTGTGCGTTGTATTGGATTGGCAGGTGGATCTACCAAGGCTTGGCTTAGCTCATTTCTAGCAGGTTCTTGTTCCTCTTCGTATGCAGCAGCCTCTGCCTCAGCAACAGCAGCCTCCTTTTCACAGCTTAAGATGTGTAGATTAGCCTCAAGATCAGCTTTCTGTTTCATTATTGCTGCTTCTTTCACAGAAAAAGCGAGTCGTGTACGTGCAGCATCTGCATTTGCCCGTGCCTTTAGCGCTGCCAAGCTGGCTGAAGAATGTCTGGACGAGCGTGTGGATGCATGTAAACTTATAGACTTAGCCTGTGTGTCCACGTTACCCGTGTTGCTCTTGTTCTTTGCTTTATACACGCTCTCTGCGTCTTCCACACTGTCTTTTTGTTTAGACTCTTGTAAGTCTGGCTTTACTGTACCAGAATCTTCATCTTGTGAAGAGCTCAGAAGATACTGTCGTCCTGATCGTAGGCTCATGGTTGGTTCGCTGTGTGTATTCCCTTGTGGTGGTTGTGCCCGCTGCGCTGTTGTCCTTTTACTGTGCTGTCCTCGCCCCAAGCTACTGTCTTTGCAAGGCTAGACTGCGAGTTAACGGCGCTCCAATAAACAGAACTTTTTGGGTTTTTTTTTTGCTCATTTATTGGAGAATGGCAATCAACCATTGTCCTCTTTGACCAACCGTAAAACTGAAACAAAAATGAAATACAAAACATCATAACTACTTAACTTTCACCAGAAACGAACATATAATATAACAAATGACAGACACATTAATGCTTTTAACACTGTACTTACGGACAAATGTAGTCCAAGGCAACACTCGTATTAAGGGAACTTAACACACGAACAACTCGGCACTACATTCAGCCATTTTTGACTCTCACGTGTAGTTTAGCAAAACAAAACAACAGCACTGCGCAACCACACGGGGCCGCTGTAAGCAAACGTAAGAATTACTAAATCAATTGAAAAACCTTACAATTTGAAATGGGCAGAACAGACACATTTACCCAAATACATGGGGGAAAATCTGGTACAGAGTTTGTATGTATGTATGTATTATTTATTTATGTATTTATTTAACTGGAATGCCCCTTCAGATGTGCCATCTCATTTTCGAGAGGGTCCAGAAAACACAAAACTTTAGTAATGCACAATACAATACAGTACAATACAATACAATAGACAGAATACAAAAATACAATAGACAGATTACAAATTTACAGCTTTACAAAACTGTCTGTTGACGTACTAGTTTAAATATATATAGATTTTTTTTTATTATTAATTGGGATCAAAACTTTGACTAAATGTACAGATACTTTCTTCAAATATTCATAAAATAACAGACAAGACAAGAGATCCAAGTCCCTCTGTTTTTCTATTAAATTTAAAGAAGACCATGGTTTTTCGGGGGTTATTTAGTATTAAACTAAACATATGTAGAGCATTATTTAAGGCTGGTACTAAACTGGGACTAAATTCTGCACTGATCCAGGGCTGGACCTGAACTAACCCAGGACTAGAACAGGACCAAACCAGGTCTACCATCAGGATTAAACTGGGTTAAACCATGACCAAACTAGGGCAACTGTGAACACACCCTTAAACTGTATTCATTCTAAACCACAATATTGTTCTGAAAAGGCCTAATAATAGAAATAGGTTCAAAACTGGAGCTCAAAGAAGTTTATTTTACACACACTACCAGTTAAGAGTTTAGACACAGCCTCTCATTCAGTGTTTCTTTTCTTTATGTTTACTCATTTCTACATTTTATATACACACAGAAGACGTCAGATATACTGTATGAAGCAAGATGTATGGGATTATGTAGCAAAGAAAACACTGTAATAACTATAATATAATTTTTATATTTATATATAGTAATCCACCCTGTGCTTTCTGTGTAATCCTTTAGTCGTCCAGGTTGGATCCATAGCAAAAGAAAAAATCAATTCTGGTGGACACTGCCTTTTATCTGCCTGAAGGGGGCACTAACTACACTGAAACTACTCTGAAACTAACACACCTACTTATTTACAGTTTGTTAGCTAGGTCTATTTAACTGCACTAAATGTGAACTGTGCCTGAGTCATATTAGCATAATCCTTCAGGCAGTGCTCCAAGCAAAGGATGGATATGGATATATATATATATATATATATATATATATATATATATATATATATATATATATATATATATATATATATATATAAATTCATCAATGTTATTTTGAGTTTATTTTTTGTGTCATTCATACTTTTGATGCCTTCAGTTAGAATCTACAAACTGCAAACAATCCTGGAAATCAAGAAGAAAAATAAATTAAAAAGTATCTTTGGCTGGTCGTGTATGGGTGTATGTAATTAAAGACTTTTATTTTTGCTTTTATTTATTTACTTTTTTTTCTTTTTTGCAGACGTTGTGGTGGCAGAAACTTTTGCCAAAGCTTTGTAACCGAACCAGAGCGGCCATGGACAACAGCATCCTACTGGCTGCTCTACAAGGTACTGTCACATTTAAATGAATGAAGTTCAAGAAATGCAAATCAAAACATCAACAACAGTTTATATCAACCTTCAACATTCTATTTCAACTGTACCCATTCAACACGATGACGATAATTGTATTTTTCCCTCCATTTGTTATGTTTCCGTGACACCAGAGACACTGGTGGTGGTTTCCATGGAGACGAGTCCGACGGAGTTCCTGGAGCTGATCCCAGACGACGGCACGGCGGCGTACTTTATCCCTCACCTGCTCACCTGCAGCCAGAGGCACCTCACCGCCTGAACTCACCCGCACCAACAAGCCCCTGAACTCACCTGCACCAACAGGCCCCTGAACTCACCTGCACCAACAGGCACTAAACTCACCTGCACCAACAGGCCCCTGAACTCACCCGCACCAACAGGCCCCTGAACTCACCCGCACCAACAGGCCCCTGAACTCACTTGCACCAACAGGCACTAAACTCACCTGCACCAACAGGCCCCTGAACTCACCCGCACCAACAGGCCCCTGAACTCACTTGCACCAACAGGCACTAAACTCACCTGCTGCTAGAGGCACCTCAACTCAACTGTACCTAAAGGACCCTCACCTAAAATTCACCTGCACCCAGAGACCCCTAAACACAACTGCATTCACAGGCACCTGTACACACCTGCTGGCAGAGGCACCTGTAATAATAATAATGCATCAGTTTTATAAAGCGCTTTTCTGGACACTCAAAGACGCTTTACAGATCATTATTCATTCACTCCACACTCACTGGTGGTGAGCTACTGTTGTAGCCACAGCCGCCCTGGGGCAGACTGACGGAAGTGAGGCTGCCAATCTGTGCCATCGGCCCCTTCAACCACCATCAACACTCACGCACACACCGCTTTCATACTACCTACCTAGTTGTGTGTACATACCTGTACACACCTGCAGCTAGAGGCCTCTCACCTGAGCACACCTGCACAGAGAGCACCCATAAAGTCACCTGCAGCAAGAACAAAGTCACTGCCTGAAATCACCCGCAGCTAGATTCACATCACCTGAACTCACATATACACAGAGGCCCTTCATTGCTGGAGCACACCTGCACCCATGGGCCTCATGAACACATCTGCAGCTGGAGGAACCTCACCACCTGAACTCACCCGCACCCAGAGGCCTCAGACTCAGAATTTATTTGTAATTTCAGTAAAATACACAGAAACAAAACTGTCCAAAATATTGTCAATGTTAAAATCAGTGCAGACTACCAACCTCCACCCACCCCAGCCCCATTCTTGATTTCAACATGTGAACAGACCTGCATCCAGAAGCCCCTTTGCACATCTGCCCTGAACTCACCTGCTGTATACACACACACTTGTTCAAACTGTATATAGGGCCTTTTAATATTTTTATTGAACTTTTTATTTTGTCTTAATGGACTAGGTCAAATGCATGTGCTGTTTTGGAGATTGAGAGATTTGTTGTGAGATTGTATTTATTTGTGTTCAAGTTAACAGTGAATGACGGTTTTACATAAAAAAAATAAAATTAATGCCAAAGTCAGAAACTGAATTAACCACGTACAGTATTAGCTTAACATACAGTACCCTATGAAAGCTGGTCCATCCATCCATCCATCCATTTTCTTCCGCTTATCCGGGCCGGGTCGTGGGGACAAGAGTCTAAGCAGGGACTCTCAGACTTCCTTCACCCCGAACACTTCCTCCAGTTACTCCAGGGGTACCCCAAGGTGTTCCCAGGCCAGCTGGGAGACATAGTCCCTCCAGCATGTCCTGGGTCTTCCCCCGGCCCTCCTCCCGGTGGGACATGCCCGGAACACCTCCCGAGGGAGGCATCCGGAACAGATGCTCAAGCCACTGCTCCTCTCGTGTGACTGAGCTCCTCACCCTATCTCTAAGGGAGTGTGCAGCCCAGCTCGGCAGAGGAAACTAATTTCGGCCGTTTGTATCTGCGATCTTGTCCTTTCGATCATTACCCAAAGCTCATGACCATAGTAGGTAGGTAGGAACGTAGATTGACTGTAAATCGAGAGCTTTGCTTTTTGGCTCAGCTCCCTCTTCACCACAAGGGTCTGATACAGCAACCACATTACTGGAGACGCTGCACTGATCCGCCTGTCAATCTTACGCTCCATTCTCCCCTCACTCGTGAACAAGACCCCAGAGAGTCCTTGCCTCCACTTGAGGCAAGGACTCTCCACCCACCCAGAGAGGGCAGGCCACCTTTTTCCAGTCAAGAACCATGGCCTTGGATTTGGAGAAGCTGATCCTCATCCCCGCTGCCTCACACTCGGCTGCAAACCGCCCCAATGCACATTGGAGATCCTGGTCTGATGAAGCCATCAGGACAACATCATCTGCAAACAGCAGAGATGAGATCCTGTGGTCCCCAAACCAGATCCCCTCCAGCCCCTGACTGCGCCTAGAAATTCTGTCCATAAATACAATGAACAAAACCGGTGACAAAGGGCAGCCCTGGCGGAGTCCAACATGCACCGGAAATGGGTCTGAGTTACTGCCGGCAATGCGAACACAGCTCCTGCTCCGGTCATACAGGACTGGACAGCCCTTACCAAAAAGCCTTGGACCCCATAGTCCGAGAGCACCCCCCACAGAACTCCATGAGGGACACATGCCAAATGCCTTCTCCAATGTCAAATGCCTTCTCCAGATCCACAAAGCACATGTGAACTGTTTGGGCAAACTCCCATGAACCCTCGAGCACCAGATGGAGAGTATAGAGCTGGTCCAGTGTTCCACGGCTGGGATGAAAACCACACTGCTCCTCCTGAATCCGAGGTTCGATTATTGGTCGGATTCTCCTCTCCAGTACCCTGGAATAGACCTTACCGGGGAGGCTGAGGAGTGTGATTCCCCGGTAGTTGGAACACACCCTTGGTCCCCCTTCTTAAAAAGAGGGACCACCACCGCGGTTTGCCAGTCCAGAGGTACTGCCAGGGTGATGGACGAGTCCACCTCTGAGTCTCCAGCCTCTGCTTCCTCCTCAGAAGACGTGATGGTGGGGTTGAGGAGATCCTCAAAGTATTCCACCGTCCGACAACATCCCCAGTCGAGGTCAACAGCTCTACACCCGCACTGTAAACAGTGTTAGTGAAGCACTGCTTCCCCCTCCTGAGACGTTGGATGGTTTGTCAGAATTTCTTTGAGGCTGTCCGATAGTCCTTCTCCATGCCCTCTCCGAACTCCTCCCAACCCCGAGTTCTTGCCTCTGCAACTGCCAGGGCTGCAGCACGCTTGGCCCGCCGGTACATGTCAGCTGCCTCAGGAGTCCCACGAGCCAACAAGGCCCTATAAGACTCCTTCAGCCTGACAGCATCCCTTACTTCCGGTGTCCACCACCGGGTTCGGGGGTTACCGCCGCAACAGGTACCACAGACCTTATGACCACTGCTACGAGTGGCCGCATCGTCAATTGTCGATGAAAGCTAGTGTTATTAATAATTATAGCTGCACAGTTTTAGTGCCAATGCTAAATTACTAAACGCCCCTGAATTTAGATAATTGCATCCCTGAAATTGCCAGTCTCTACTGAACTAAAGGTAAAAGTTAGCCCTTAACTTGAAAACTACAGCTTCATGACATCACAAGGTGAAACAGAGCATTGAGCTTTGGCAGTGTTGACAGACTAATAATAAAGGGTTCCTCAAACATGTGTGAATGAAACAAAACACAACTTCAGGTCTGTTTTTTAGGTGGTAACAGCATAAACATTAAAGCCCACAAGTGTCAGTTTTGTGTAGTATCTTTAACAGAACTTCCTTATAGAACTCTGTGTTTGGGTCGCATCTTCAGCTCGACTCATTTCAAAGTAAAAACCTCCTCCAGTAATTGTGATTACATTGTGATTACATTTACTTGGCCACACAAAACCACCTGTCTACATCACAGTCAAGCTAATAGGTTATATAAGTCTAGCTGTGACTTCCAGTAATATGAGGTTAGAATGTGCTACGTATGACTGATGACCTTTATATTTTGAATTAGGTCAGTTTAAATCAGTTTAATTAAAGCGTTTGGGACATGCCTCTTTGTAATTCCAAAGAATGCACCCTGCAGCACAGGTTCAGCCTATTATCTTCATACAGCCTACTAAATACATATTATCAAAACCTGTACATAAAAGATGATTGTATTTGTAGTGATTTGCCCAGAAAACAATTTTAAATGTCCTACATTACATGAAACTGACTCTTGTGAGCTTTTAGTCATGAATGAATCTTGTTCAAGAACAGACCTGCAGTTGTTTTGTTTCATTCACACGTTTGAGTAATCCTTTATAATTAGTCTGTCTACATCTCCAAAGCTCAAAATGCACAGTTCCACCTTGTGATGTCATGACGTGGTAGTTTTCAAGTTAACAGATATATTTTACATTTTTAGTTCAGTAGAGATTGACAATTCCAGAAATGAAATTATCCAAATGATTCTAGTGTAGGTGTACAGTTTAAAAACACAATGTAGCACTTCCTGTATTATCAGTGTTTTCTGTTTGAGAGAAGAGCCTAAATCTGCAGGGTTTGTGTGTCAACTCCAGGTCTGTTTGTGATGAGGAAACAACATTAGAACAGATTAGAAAATAGTGTAATATGGGCCCTTTAAACTAACTTAAACCAAACAATGCAAAAGGGATTGTCCAGGTTAGAAGACCATGGAAACAGTAAACCAAACAAATACTAAAAGAAAATTACTAAAGACCCAGGACAAGCAAGAGGGATTAAGTTTTGGGCTGGCCTGGGAACACCTCAGGATCCCCCTGGAAGAGCTGGAGGAAGTGTCTGAGGAGAGGGAAGTCTGGCATCCCTGCTTTGCTCCCTGTAAATGATTAGAAATTGTGTAAAAAATAATGTCAAAAAATGAATACTTAAAATATGTATATATTTTTTAACATTAATTCAATTCAATTAAATTTATTTTTGTATAGCCCAAAATCACAACAAGAGTTATCTCGGCGGACTTCACAAAATTGTTGATTAATAAAGCAGAAGAAACATTCATAAAACAAAAATACAGAATGTTCAACAACAAGCAGGCAAATGGATGATTGTCCCAGCATCTCCTGTCCTTAGACCCTCCTTCTCGGCAAGGAAAAACTCCAAAAAACCCAATGGGAAAACGGAGAAACCTCGAGGAGAACCACAGTGAAGGAGAGAATATTACAAATAATATTAATGTATGCAAAATACTAACTTTAGCAAGAAAGAAATAATGAACTTAAAAAAAACACACAAACAAAAAACAACAACAACAAATAGCTCCAACTATATTTAAACCTCCATTGAAACATTAGCTGCTTTACAAGATAAATGTTTCTGTTGTCTGCGCGATAATTACGGCTTTGTCGTCTGAAAGGTACATGCACATTGTAATCAGTATAATATATTGTTACTGGCACTGTTTACCTGTTTACAAAGAAAGTATGCTCCAAACAGCCACCTGCCATCTGCTCGTCTCCATGGAGATGTTGTTATTTTGCCAAACACTTTCCACAGTACGGCTTTAAACTGATGTTTTATTTATTCAATTGCTAATGTTTTTAATGCTCAAAAAGACATAGAAAATCATGCGTTCTTGAGTCAGTGGGGTTGCCTCTACACAGATCTGACTGTAACTTGGCCTGATGGCACTACCAGAAACATATTCATACTTGGCGGTGACATCATGCTGATGGTGTTCTACAGGTATGTGTTTGCCGGAATGTTCAGCAGTTACCATGGAGACACAATGCACACACTAGCAAACATAGCAAAAGGAGAAATTTTATTTGTCAACTGGACAGAGTTTATTTGGTCGAATACGTTTCGCAGCTCATCCAAGCTGCTTCTTCAGTTCTGGTCAGATGCTGGTGGACACTGCCTTATATCTGCTTGAAGGGAGGAGCTTAATTACAATGAAAATTACTCTGAGACAACACATATTTGTTTACAGTTTCTGTAAGTTAGGTGTGTAAGTTAGGTGTGTCTATTCAATATTCAATACCATGATGGGTGTTTTCACACCTCTGGACATGTCCTGTGAAAACACCCATTATGGCCCTGAATGGATATGCTAACCACTCCCCCACTCCCACTCCATATTGAATAGACACACCTAACTTACAGAAACTGTAATCATGTAATTGTGCTGCCCCCGCGACCCAGCCGGATTAAGCGGGAGAAAATGGATGGATGGACTGTGAAACCTCTTCAACCAATCACAAACCACTACTGTCCTTCCAACCAATCAGAGCTCAGGACCTTTATTCTAACCCAGTCAGATTTCAGGTAGTAATGGAGCCCAGCTTGTGGCTTTGTGGGTGCAGGGGTTTGAAGGGAAGCTAGAAGGAACAGAAATGTTGGGAGTCATTTCTGTGTGAAAGCTGAATTTGAAACCAAACTATCTGAAGTTTGGAGTATTTGCAAACAGAATGAAGTCTGAGTTGGAGGTGTCTGTCAAAGAGAACATTGAGATGGAGCTGTTTTCTTCTGAGGAGTCGTGTGTGCTGATCCAAACGCAGGGACTACATCAGGTTTGTGGTTCAGGAAATTTCAATAAATATGAAATGAAATATGTTATAATTTCTGACCACAGTTTTGAAAATAATTGAAATGTGTTTGATTACTAGAGCGATCTCACTTCCAATGGTGTCCACAGTCTTTTAAAGATACATTGTGTAGCTTTTTGGTTGGGGTTCTTCAGCTGCTTGTTTCTATGAAGATGTCCTTTGTCTCCAGGGAATGTTCCACAGTGTGACATTAAACAGATCTACTTTACATTTATTCAATTACAGGTGGTTTTATAGCTCAAAGATACCTTGAAAAACAGGTGTTCTGTCTGTGAGCAGGGTCGCCTCTCCACAGATCTGACCTGTAACTTGGTCTGGTTTGGTCTCCATGAAGATAGAAAGGTTTAATGCCATACTGTGAAACATTACAGAAAAAGCAATAACATCTCCATGGAGAAAAACATTTTACAGACCCTCCACCAGAAAAGTTACACAATGCACCTTTAACATGTCACTACAAGAGATTCAGTTACAGCGATTCTCTTCTGTGTTGTACTCAGAGACTCTTGGAGCACCCGCTGGCCCAGGGCACTGAAGAACAGGAGCCCAGACGGAGGAGCCTCTCACTGGGCAGAAGGCTCAGCAGACAGGGCCTCACTGGAGCGAAGAACCAGGAGAACCAGGAGAGGACAGGAGCAGTGAAGGACATGCTCATAGAGATGGAGGTGAGCAGGGGACATGTTAGTTATAGAAAATGTTAAATCTCATTGAGGTTTCAAATGCATTATAATTTGTTTTGTTCTATTTAAACGTCTGAATTTAGTTTTAAACTTGGTCAAAACCTGCTTTAGAATCATGTTAGCAGTAGTGCTTATTTAGTCCATGTTTAAGTTAATCCCCCTTAGTACCTCTGTTAATAAACAGCAGCCTCATTACTTAAAATAATTATTTTATTTTGTTATTTTGCAGGTTCTCCATTCTCTTAAGGTGTCCAAATATAAGGTACATATTGAAGCTTGTGTTACTACTAATAAAGTGTGTGACTTTATTCAATACAATTTCGTTTTCAAAATGAGAAAAAAAAAAAAGGTTTATATTCTTTTTTTCCCATCTGTTCCTCAGTCTTCCTGTGAGCACAGAGCGGGGCGTCTGAAGTGGAAGAAGCTGCCTCTGCAGAACAGTCGTTTTGTGGTCAAAGATCTGGTGTTTCTGCCCAGAAACCAGTACCTGGCCCAGATCGAGAGGTGAGCCACACACACTAGTGATGGGTAGATGAGGCCTCAAAGTGTGTGTAACACTGTGTTGACACTGTGTTGACACTGTGTTGACACTGTGTTGGTGCATTCTATAGAAGCATTGACACAGCGCAGAGCTCGTTCATTCAGACACGCGAACACTCGTGTGATAGATGCGCTCTGATATCAACAAATTAAATAACTGACCAAGAAGGTAATGCAATCTCATGTCATTAAAGCAAATCACAGCCTGTTGTACAAAGTAGTATAAAGTAGGCAAATACATGATGAGGTGAATGGTTGTGAAAATGATGGTAAAATAAAAGTAAAAATAATATTGTGTTTTTCTGGGCCTGATTAAAATGAGCCACACAGAACAAGCCTCTTCTGTTTCTCTGTGGTTCTGTGCTGATGAACAGAGACACTGCGACAGATTTGAGCCCTGAGCTCTAAACGAGCCGCCTCAGCGCTCCCGACACGAGACACACCAAATGATACAGTAGATGTATCGGTCACGTGACTTTTCTTAAAGTGATACGCACAGCGACACAGCTCGACACAGACGTCATTTGCTGAGCTTGACACGTGTTGACGCGTCGACTCGTTTGGCCACTAACACACACATTTAAAGGGTATTTACCCTTTACACTCTCTGTAGTATAGAGTCTATACTAAATACCCTTTTTACAACCAGGAAAAGCTTCTGTGTTTATCATGGCCAAACCGTTGTCTGTGCCTGTTCTCGTCTCTGAAGCTAATCCGGGCTGGGGCTGGTCAGGACTTTGATCGGAGACCGCTGGGAATACCAGGTGCCACATTGGCTCTAGTGGAAACTATTGCTGTGTCCTTAGGCAAGACACTTCACAAATCTTGCCTAGTGTAAATATGTTTGTGTGAGTGACTTGTGGTGGTGGTTGGACTATAAATGACTAATGCCTTTTTATTAGAAGTAAATGAAGTGAAATGAACTGAGTATCTGATATATTTCATTTTGATCTCGTATAAGTATTTCAGTAAAGCTGCCACTAACATCTAGAGGAGTAAGAGGCTCTGCAGAGTCTAAAAGGACAATAACGTCAGAAGCAGAACTAATAACTAAAAGCACCTAAAGCATTTGATGTGGCCCTCGTCTGTTTTCAGCCATGTTTTCTCCCAGAGACGAGAGGTGTCCCCGGTCACTGCTCGTATGACGGTGGACCAGGGCTGGTCGGCCTCAGAGATGGACGCCAGACTGAGACTCGTGCTCCAGAGACAGTTTGGGAAAGCTGCAGCAAAATGCATCAACTTCACATATCTGCAGGTGAGATGTGAGGAGCACTCAGGATTAGAGGTGTTATAACTACGAGTATTAGAAGTTTGTCAAAATCAGAACAAATCTTCCATGGATGTTCGATAGATACAACAGTGATCTGATATCTCGGCTTCAGAATAACTGTTGGAATCCTTTTTATTTTCAGTCTCTGCACCACTTACCAGCAAAAACGTAGCGGTATCTGAACTGAAACCGCTGGATCAGATTGTGCAATACTTGAAAAACAACAACTTGTAAATTCTTGCTTATAGACATTGCTTTTAAAGGGGAAATATTTGTCAAATCCATTTTTTATGAGCCATTAACCATGTCCTAACCTTCATCATTAGCTTACTCAAAGTTGTATTACGATTCACACATAATCCTGCATTGTCCTACATTCGAGGCTTGAGCATTTGGCAAATTTCTGTTTTCACCTACCCCCATTCAAGTTCAGACTCTGGACATAGATGAACAGTTAAAAACTTTCATATAATATATATATATATTTTTTTCAAACATGTGAATGAAAACGCTGGTTGCAACGATGAGCTGCCAGTATGAAGAGGAGGGGCCTACCGGTTCTACAGATTTGAACAGGAAGTCAATGCACCTGTCTGTGTTATTATTTTTTAGTTCCGTGTTGTGGTTTATCATGAGTAAAATAATCGACATATTGACATGTTGCCTGGATTGTTCCACAGTAAGGCATTACACTTATTTATCTCTACACAGGCAGCAGGTGATGCCACAGGGTCAAGTTACATATCAGACCTGTGGAGAGGCGAGTCCACTCACAGTAAGAATACAAGTTTTGAAGTCAATAAAAACCCACGTTATTGAGTAGATGCGAGATGGACACATTTAATGCCTTATCGGGACTTTCCAGACAAAGCAACAACTTCTCCATGGAGATGAGCAGATGGTGGACTCTCCACCAGAAAAGTTCCACAGTGCACCTTTAAACCACATATTAACTGTGTGTTTGTGTTGTCTTTAGTGTGTGCAGAGCTCTAGATGTCTGTTCGTGCCTCTGGCCCCTGACGAGGGCTGGAGCGGGGCCCGTGTGCTGCAGGTCTCTGCTCTGGGGCCTCTGTATTTGCTCATTCACCAGGACGCCTCCCCCTCACAGGTATTTAAAGGTTCTATTTTACGCAAAATTGCCTCTTGTGAGCTTTAAGCCATGTTATAATGTTGTTACCTCATCAAAAACAGACCTGGAGTTGTGTTTTGTTTCATTCACACATGTTCGAGTAACTCTTTATTCTTATTATCCTATATAGTCTGTCTATATTTCCAAAGCTCAAAATGCTCTGTTCCACCTTGTGATGTCATGTAGAGGTAGTTTTCAAGTTGATGGCACCCCTTTACCTTTAATTCAGTAGAGACTGGCAATTTCAGAGCTAAAATTATCCAAATGATTCTAGTGAAGGTGTATAGAGTATAAGACACAGTGGAGCACTTCCTGTGTTAACACATGACATCACAAGGTGGAACAGAGTGTTTTCAGTTTGAGAGAACAACTCAGCCTAAACCTTCAGGGTTTGTGTGTTAAACATGTGAATGAAACAAAACACAACTGCAGGTCTGTTTGTGATGAGGAAACAACATTAGAACATAGATTAGAAAATAGCCTAATATGGGCCCTTTAAAGTTTTTGGTGGGATAGTACACTACTACATCATATATTTAATGTCTTCTGTATGCGTTTACTACTTTCTACATTTTACATACAAAGGGAAAAAAAAAAAAAAAACATTGAATGAGAGGGCATGTCCAAACTTTTCACTGGTAGTCTACATCCTTCTATGTGCCCATGATGCCCTGCCAACTGTTTGATAATGCGATCTGCTCTCTGCTGAATCACTGTTGAATCGAGGCCAGGGTGTAGCTGATAGACCTGTCTGTGATGATGTTTTAAATTCTTCATTCACTGACACATTTCCCAGCAATTATTATGTAATTTTGTCCAATAATTTTGTTTCCCCGAAGGTTAAAAGTGAGACGTCAGAGAACAACAGGTGAGAGAAGATTTATTGTACACTTTGACAAAAAAGGAAATCTATTATGAATTTTAATTTTGTAGGGTTTTTTATTTTATTTTATTTTCAGAAAGGAGGTTGGCCCAGAAATCGACAAAGATAATGACAGCAACAAGAGGTCAGAGGAGGTAAGCTTCTGAACCCAAGCAGCTTCTGAACCCAAGCAGGAAAAATGTGTTTCAACTATTTCTTTTGAAAACAACATTGAAAATGCCACCTGGTGATTTGTTCAGAGCTCCATTGACTGAGATGTGAATGAGATAAAAAATAAAACCTCACACTTCAGGAAGTTGTGTGAATTATTGCAGGAAGTACAGACGTGTACATCTTAATGACAGATTGACAGCTGGAGAGTCTCAGTCATGCAGTATTACTGTCAGGAAGGACGGAGCACTTCAGTGAACCTTGAAATTGTGATGAGAGCTATGTTTTGACACGTTTACCAAAACACTCAAAATGACGTCATCTTTATTAACAGCATTATTACTGGTTGATATATTTAGTCTTACATCCAAACATTCTAAACTCTAAACTCTGTGTCTAAACCGTAGTTCCACTGAGCTAAAAATCTCCACAAATCACTGCTGCGTCTCCTGCTGTCGGGTAGCCTGGCCAGTCTAGACTACATGCTTTCTGTATTCCATTTTCTATTCTATACAAAGACATGCACTCTGGGTCCTAATCTTATTTATATCTTGTGATGGGCATGATTGACAGGTGGATTGACCAATCAGAGAAATGCATGTTCCATTAGTGAAACAAAATGACATGGAGGACTTAAACATTGTAGATTTCTGAAGTGAAGCACTAAACACTGTCCCGATCTGTAGGAGGAGTTTGATTTTGTTTTAAAAGATGGATGAGTCACGGAAATAAATGAACCTGATTGGACGGCTCTGTCTGTCTGTTCAGCAGTTACCATGGTGACACATTGCGCGCTTTTGCTAGGATTATAGCAAAAGGAGAAATTTTATTTGTCAACTGGACAGAGTTTATTTGGTCGAATACGTTTCGCAGCTCATCCAAGCTGCTTCTTCAGTTCTGGTCAGATGCTGGTGGACACTGCCTTATATCTGCTTGAAGGGAGGAGCTTAATTACAATGAAAATTACTCTGAGACAACACATATTTGTTTACAGTTTCTGTTACTCAGGTGAGTCTATTCAATATGGAGTTGTTTACAGTTTCTGTTAGTTAGGTGTGTCTATTCAATATGGAGTGGGAGTGGGGGAGTAGTTAGCATATCCATTCAGGGCCATGATGGTGTTTTCACACCTCTGGACATGTCCTGGCTAGTCCCATTGTTTTCTCTGTTTGTTTTGATTTAGGTTTGAGGATAGCGTTATAGATGGGAGACAAATGATGTCTGAGACCTCCATTTCTGTTCAAGGAAGGATTTTCTTTCTTGACAAAAATAGCCTCTTTAACTCTCCTCTCAAACCAGTTCTTTTCTCTGGTCAAGATCTGGACCTCACTGTCCTCAAAGGAGTGGCCTGTGGCTTTTAGGTGGAGATGTACGGCAGATTGTGGCCCACCCTGGTTTTCCCGTCTGTGTTGATACATCCTTTTGTGAAGTGGCTGTTTTGTTTCTCCAATGTAGCGCTCACTGCAGTCTTCACTACACTGAATGGAGTAGACCACATTGCTTTGTTTGTGGCTCGGTGTTTTGTCCTTAGGATGGACCAGTTTTTGTCTTAAAGTGTTTGTGGGTTTGAAATAGACTGGGATGTCATGTTGTCTGAAGATCCTCTGTAGTTTTTTGGAAACGCCAGCCAGGTAAGGAATAGTTACACCCTTTCTCCTGGGCTCTGGTTCTCTGTTGTCCTGTTTCTTGGCTCTCTTCGTTTTATTGAAAGCCCATTTAGGATATCCACAAACGGAGAGGGCTTTCTCCACGTGTTGTTCTTCTTTTTCCTTTCCCTATGCGCTTGTAGGAACCACTTGGGCCCTGTGTTGTAATGTCCGAATGACTCCCAGTTTGTGTTGAAGTGGGTGGTGTGAATCAAAAAGCAGATATTGGTCGGTGTGTGTGGGCTTCCTGAAGACCTCTACCTGGAGTCGCCGGTCTTCTCTTATCGTTACTGCACAATCTAAGAAGGCCAATGTGTTGTCCTTGGCATCGTCACGTGTGAATTTGATGTTCGGATCTACAGAATTTATATGTGCAGTAAAAGGTTCCAAATCTTGAATTTTGATTTTTGAGAAATTATCATCAACATAACGATACCAGTGCGTGGGTGGAGTGCCTGGATATGAGGCCAGGGCACTCTGTTCAAACTGTTCCATGTATAAGTTTGCAATGATGGGGAGACCGGTGAGCCCATTGCACAGCCGTGGATTTGTCTGTAGAAGTTTCCTCTGAACTGGAAATAGGTGGTACTTAAACAAATTTCCAGCAGTTGGCAGATTTAGTCGGGTGAAAGTTTGGTTCTCTCGTCTAGCTTGGTATCCTCCAGTAGTCTCCTCCTTGCTGCCTCCACCGCTACCGATGTAGGGATACAAGTGAAAAGAGAGGTCACATCAAAGGAAACCATTGTCTCATCCTGGTCAAACTGGAGATGCTTGATTTTGTTCACAAATTCGGCTGTGTTCTCAATGTGGTGCTCCATGTTACCCACCAGCGGAGACAAGATGGTTTTTAGGTGTTTGGCCACATTGTACGTGATGGAGTCTGTGCTGCATACAATGGGTCTGAGTGGTACTCCTTGTTTGTGGATCTTTGGGAGGCCATAGATGCCAGGGATGGCGTCACCAGGGTACAGTCTGTAATATAGCTGTCGATCAATGACTTCTTCCTTCTCCAACTTCTGCAAGCAATCAATGATCTTCTTTTTGTACACATTGGTGGGGTCCCGTTTAGTAATTCGTAGGTTGTGGTGTCACTGAGTAGGCTGTTAACCTTAGCCTCATAATCAGCTGAGTTCAGGATCACAGTGCATCTCCCTTTGTCAGCTGGGAGGATGTTGATGCTGTGGTCCTTCTCCAGAGCAGCGATGGCCTTCCTTTCCTCCGGTGTTACATTGGAGGGTGGAGGTTTGGCATTGCTCAGTGCAGCTGTTAATTTCAGTCTAAGGTCTCCAGCTTCTGTCTCCGTGAGCTTGTTGTTCCTGATGGCGGTTTCTGCTGCTGAGATGTAATCCACCGTGGGGATGCGGTTAGGAGTCACAGAAAAATTCAGTCCTTTGGAAAGTACTTCTTTCTCTGCCTGAGTGAGCACCCGGTTGGAAAGATTTTTCACCCAGCATTCTATGTGCAACGCTTGGCTAGGTTTATCCTCCTTCCTTTTGTTACTCCGATCCTTGGGGTTAGTTTGATGGTGATTTTGGAGTTGTGTAAACTTCCTTATGTGCCGTTCTTTGGTTTTGTTGTGTTGTCTCAACTGACTCGTGGCTATGAAGTCGTTAATCCTTTGAAACATTTCTTTTGGGACTAGCGCCGTTATCCTGTTTAATAAATTGTCTATTTCAAATTTTAAGTTTTCAATGTCATAATTGAGACGGCTGATTCTAAGGCTGAGCATCCCTCTCAGGTAACGCTGGGTTAACCTGGCTGCCCTATGCCCTGGTTCCGGTGATTTCTTCTGTAAAGCCTTGGGGATAAGTTGGTTCTGTCGACATCTCAGGTTAAAGCGTAAATGATTCCTCTTCTCTGCTAACTTTTTAGTGTCCTTTTCCAGCTTTCTAACCAGTCCAACGATGGTTGGCTCGTAGTTGTTCTTGAGATGTGTGTAGAATCCCTCAGTCGTTCAGGTAGAATCCATAGCAAAAGGAGAAATTTAATTTGTCAACTGGACAGAGTTTATTTGGTCGAATACGTTTCGCAGCTCATCCAAGCTGCTTCTTCAGTTCTGGTCAGATGCTGGCAGACACTGCCTTATATCTGCTTGAAGGGAGGAACTTAATTACAATGAAAATTACTCTGAGACAACACATATTTATTAACAGTTTCTGTTAGTCAGGTGAGTAAATGTGTTGCTTGGATTCAAGCAACACATTTACTCTTAAACAGAACGCTCCTACTGATCACAGGCTCCTGAAAATGTGATCTTTAAATCCATTTTGTATTTTTGTGAGTTTTTAGACTATTTTAAAACATTTTTGACAGTGTTTGCTAATGTGTGTGTAGCACCCTTGCAGCCACTCGGTGTACTGTGTACTTACGTGAATGGTGGGTGCTTGGGTTCGTTGAAATACTTTCATTACGTAGCACTTCGTAGTTAGAATAAATTAGACCCAGAGATGGTGTTATTTTTAGCCCAAAAGTATGCAAAGGCCTTGTTTAATTTTAACATAATAATTTGGCAAATTAAACATAAAGTTTCCCCAACACAAACAAAATAGTCAATTAGGCAAAATATATACTAATATAGATAACACAAATTACGGCAGAAATCAATCAAATCTGTCTAAATAAAATTAATATAATCCCTTCCCCTTAACGTCTCCCCAAAACAAGGTCCAGAACTCAATGCGCGCAAAATCAAATTCAGTCTTTTACCAGTGGTGGGCCCACACACACACAAGGTCACGCACGTTACCGTTTATTCATAGGATGGTCAGCAAAACTCGTTGCAGGCCTGAGTGCGGTGAAAAAATCTGGTGAAGGGAACCGAGGTCCGGTGCTTGAGTGCGACGTGGGGACACCGACCACTCCACTGCGTCCACTCCCGCTCCTGCGCGCTCTAGCCCGGCCGCCTCCGCTCCCACTGCTCTGACGAATGGGTCTCTGGGCCGCTCACCCCGATACCAGCTGCTCCGTTAAGACAGCGCAGAACCCGCGGTCCTCCTCCGTGGATCTCTCTCACTTTCATGTGAATCGAGAGCTTTTTTCTCTGTTGGGTTAATCGCGAGAAGGTCCGAGCCTGGGGCGCTTCTCGAGCTCTTCCCCAACTTTTC